>JAVJGI010000045.1:4587338-4612447 GCA_035590275.1 Ibycter americanus | reverse complement strand
TTCGCCCCAAAGGCTGAACCAGGCTGGGGTCCCCCCGGTTCCAGGGGTCGGGCTGGAGGGGTCCCCAGTTCAAGGGGCTGGGCTGGGGGGGTCGCCTGAAAGGCTGAGCTGGGCTTGGGGGGGTGTCACCCCAAAGGCTGAGCTGGGCTTGAGGGTGCCCCCAGCCCCAGGGACTGAACGGGGCTGGGGGGGTTGCCACAAAGGGTGAGGTGGGCTGGGCGTCCCCGGTTCTGGGGGCTGAGCTGGGCTGGGGGCTTGGCTGGGCTGGGGGGCGTTCCAGGGTGGCAGGACAGGCGCTGCAGGGAGCAGCCACCCGCGTTGGTGGCAGCCGGGGGACCTCAGGGTTGATGGCAGCACAGGGTGACAGCGGCGTGGTGCAGGGGGAGAAGGGTTGCCAGCGCCCCGGCACCTCGCTGGCAGTGAGGCTGGTGGGCTGACATGGGTGCCATCCCCCCCGGGCACCGCGGCCGTCCCTCGGCTCCGAGCTGGGCTCGGGCCTCTTCCAGCAGCTGCCGAGGCCTCATCCTGCGCATGGGGTCAGCGAGCGCAGCTGGAGCCTGGCAGAGGCACACGCAGCTCCCGGCAAAGTGGATGGCGGAAAATCATCCGGGAGCAGGCCCGGCGGGGCGGCCGGAGCCCCGGGATGCCGCAGCACCAGCCGAGCGAGGAAGTGATGTGCCCCTCTGGTGACGCTGCGCCGAGAGCCGAGGGGCTGGTGTTTCCTCTCGCCCTCCCGCGCCGCGCAGAATGGTTTCCTGCGGCTCACGGTTGGGCTCCGGCCTCGGTGGTGGCGGTGGGTGCTGCTGCCGTGGGTGCTGCCATGGTGGCTCTGCTGTCCCCCAGCACCGTGGCCGGAGGGAACGTCGGCAGCCAGAGGCTGGCTGGGTTGTGCGTTAGGCTGGAGGGACAAGTTGTGGGATCCCGGGTACCCCCTTGTTCCTCAGCCCCGTTCCGTCGGCTCCGGCACGCCTCGCCTGCTCCAGCCTCGTGTTTCAGCAGGAGGCACGAGCTGCTTGATGCTGGCTGCGGAGGGTGAAGGGCTGAGCTGTACCAGGCCCTGGTCGGGGTGGGTGTCCCGTGCTCCAGAAACCACTTTCTGTAGCGTTCCCAGCAGCAGAGCTGGAATTTTTCATGGAGGAGGCAGGGACAGCCTGCCCAAGGTCTGTGCAGCCAGCCCGGCAGCAGCATTAAATGATTGAATGGAGCCTTGAGTGTGACAGCATGGTACTTTCCCTGCGGGGTTAATTAACCTCCTGTGAGGTTATGGGGGGGGTGTTGCCTCCTTCGTGCAGCTGCAGACCTGTTGATGGGTTGAGCAGAAGACTTTCTCCAGGCTTGCTCTGAAGATGTTGACCTTGGGTCAGGTGTAACCCACTGGGCACTTTGGCAGCCCAAAAAGCATCCCAGAGGCCAAAGTGACCTCCCCTCGGAAGCAGAGGATGGGTTCCGAGATGGGCCAGCCACGGCTCTGGGTATCAGCTCCCAGCCCTGCAGCTGGTCGGGGTGTTTGAGTCCTCCTTCGAGCTGGTGTGGCCGCGGGGAGCCCCGCTTTTGCATGTGGGGTGGGGAAACCATTTTATACAACGACTTTGTTCCCCACAAATGACTAAATGGGCCTCAAACAGTAGCGAGCGGCGTTGCCTGTAATGACATAATGTTTTGCTAATGGCTTGTGGTTTATTCCGTCCTTGCGCTTGAGGAGGGCGAGGAGCGCCCGGGACCTCCCAGTGCTGGTGCTGAGCTGGTACTGGTGTCCGGGCAGGTTGGGAGCGGAGAAGCACCACACCACCGCCGGGGTCTCCCCTCCGCTCGGGGAGTTTCATGGTCACTTCTTGTGCTCTGGCATCGTGCAACTCTGCGGCACTAATTAGGTGATATTTTAACAAAGGTTACTTCAAGGTGCCTAATGCAGCAACTCTTGTGGTTCAGGGATGACTTCCCTGCTTCCAGTTCCAGCAGTCCTTCTCCTGCTGGCGAGGGCTGGCGTATTGGAGCCAGGCTTTTTGCGCCCTTGGAGCACAGCTGCCGTGCGGGTGGGCTCGGTGCCGGCATCTCTCCAGCGCCTTGATGGGATGGTGTCTGCTGGCTCCCAGGTCTGGCCCTGCTCTCGTCGGCGAGGACGTGTGGTTCGGGATGCTGGGATGCTCGTGGTCTCCTGAGCAGGTTAGACGCAGTTTAGGTCAGCTGGGCTTGCTGGCAAGCAAATGTTTGGCCTCGGCAGATGGTGAATTTCTTTTCCTCCCCTCCCTGTTGCCCTGGTCCCTCATTTTGGAGGTGTGTAGTGCAGCAACTCGATTTCCCGCTGTGGTCTTTGCTAGGCTTTATGCCGTGCTACTGAATGCTGTCTGCTGCTTTGCACCCATCTGCGCTGGTTGACTGAGGGGGGGACATGGCCGATGACCTTCCCTTGGTTCTGCTAAGAGCTGGAGGTTGTTGCCTCCCAGCGTGTGGCCCCCGTTAATATAGGATGGATCTGGCATTCACTGTGAGTCGCTGCTGCCATCGCTTGTGGCTGCCAAGGTGGGCTCAGAGCAATTTTTGGGTTAATTCACAGCTCTGCTTGCTATCGGGCTCTTATTCCTGACTTGCAAGTCTCTCTGCAAGCTGGTGGCGAAGAGTGCTCCCTTGGTCTGCGATGGGTGATACCTAGTCAGGCTCTTCCTTTAAACATCTGCAAGAAGCAGAATTCCTGGTATTTGGAGTTGCTGCCTGAGCTTCCCATGGTGGTGCTGGTCCCGGAGGCAGCATCGGTGCAGCTTTGCCTCCCGCCTGCAGCAGCAGTTGGGAAGGAAACCAGCCCCATTAGCTAAAAATCAATAGCTGGGCTCTGCTGAGCTGCAGAAACGAAATGTGGAGATACCAGTGTGTGGCTTCTCGGCCAGGGCTTGGGTGTTTGGTAAATACTGTGTCAGTGAAACAACTTTTTGGAAGCAGTTTGTCCGTCGGAGGTAATCGGAGGGAAAGGGGACGGGGTGAGGCACCGGCTCTGCAGATGCGTGGGTGCAGGCACATCTCCGCTGCGGCCGGCATCTGCTGTGCATCCCTCGCTGGGTGGGTACCCAAGTCTGGTAAGTTAGTTGTGTTGGTGACCTTGGGTTTTTTAACGTGTTTCCATGTTATTACGTGCATAAAGTAGCACGAAGCCAGCCTGGGTGGTCAGGTAAGACTTGCCGTAGTGATAACAAGGCAGTGCCTTGGGATGAGCGAAAGCAGCACTGTGAGAAGTGCCGGCCGCTGAGGCAGTAGCTGCAGCTATTGCAGAAGTGGTGGGTAACTGACCCTAAAAATCCTTATTTGCCGGAGCTCAAGGGGTTTCCCAGTTCTGTGTACACGAATCTGTGCAGAATCTGACCACCGTGTTCCTGAGTGGCAACGTCCACCTTTGGCTTTCTCCAGCTCTGCAGGGCTGCGCTGATCCGAGGCAGCGGTGTTCAGGTACCGGTCACACGTAATTGCTTCTCTGGGGTTTCGGCGTCATTTGGATGCTGCAGAACTCGAGGGCAGGAGGAGGAAGTCTGGAAGTGTGTTGTTCTGGTGGAGGCTGAGTTGGGAGGTGGAGGATTCAGTCCATGTGAATAGTTTCTTGTTCTCACCCTGCTGCTGATATGAGCTTGCTAGAAATGAGAAATCTCCGAAATCGATGGCTGTAAAATGTTGGCGTAAAACGTCGCTGTTTTGGTAACAGCAAAATGCCAGCAATGCTCCTTTCCATCTGGCTTAGTGGGTGGGAACAGAGCTGTTACTATAATATAAGGTTAGTTGATATTAGTCCAGAAGTGTAATTTTGTGTGTGTGTGGCTGATAACTGGTGAATTGCTCTCCTTCGGGGGAAAAATTCCAGCCCTCAAATAGGTGCGAAAGCCTTAAAATGAAAACACTTGCAAACGTTCTAATAGGGTTTTATCTATCAGGATGATGAGTGTTCTTATAGTATTTTTATTAGAAAACTTAAAGTATTCAACCTTTCTTCACAGCTGTGTGACCCAGGGATGTGTCTGGACACAAACAAGAGAAGCATTTGGTCTGTGCTGTGAGAAGATGAGGGTGCACCCATCTGCTCCGCGCTGCCAGGGCTCTTCGTGCACAGACACGAGCCCAGAGCTTGGGTTTCTCCTCCCTGTAGGGCGGCTGAGTTGCATCTGCTCCGTGCAGCCCTTCCTGGCGGGCGGCAGTCCTTGCTCCGAGCTGGTTTTATCCAAAGCTTTGTCCGGGTTTCGCAGGAGGCTGTGAGCAGAGCTGGGGTCTGAAGCACAAGGCAGGCTTAAGGTTCAGGGGCAGCCGCTTGCCGGGGGGACGCTGGGCGGCGGGGAAGACGTCCGAGAGGAGCAGAGCCAGCCCCTAACAGCCTGCTCGCGGTGGTGTCTTCTGGGCGGTGGGCAGAGCTGGTCCCTGAGCTCCTCTAGATCTTGGTGGTGCAGCTGCTCAGCTGGATGCCACGGGACCAGTTTCTCTGGCCAGCACAGTGCGGTTGCGTTGTTTACCTTGGAGTAACCCTGGCTGTCCCAGTACAGACCTACGGGCTGCCCAGTGCTGGGATGGGCATTGCACGACGTGCTGCGGGTGCTGGAAGGACCTTCCTTTGGCAAAGCTGTGGCACGTGAGAGCTGCGCTTGTGCTCGGCTTTGTTCTTGTGCTCCCCTCTTAGGTGGGAGCGAGTTTCTGGCACCGGGAACGCGTTTCTCTACTCGCCTCAACCGCGGATTCAAGTCCTGAGGGTGCCATACTCTGTGCCTCAGTTTACCAGCATTTCCTCTGCCTAAATCTAGATAAAGCCCTTTAGCGTTGCAGTAGGGAAGGCGCTGGAAGGGGTGGTTTTGCGTGGGGAGAGCACAGGGCTGGTTACAGCGTTGTTATAAACCTGCTGGTTTGGAAAGCAAGCTTCACGGGAATTGCTGGTATTCCTGGGGCCTCGGAGGTGCGTTTTGAGCTGTTTCCATCCATCTCGGTGGCTCTGGGCTTAGCTCGCCTACCCTGCACCTGCATTTTGAAAGCCTTTGGGGAGGCAGCGTCCTCCGAGCGATGCGCTCGCTCCAGGCACAACCCCTCATTGCGCAGGGACCGAACCTGTTTGTCAAAGGCGTTTGGCAATGCCTGATCCGGAGAAATAGCGTGATGTCTGTTGTGAAACAGCTTCTTGGCTCCGCTTACCATACTTGCTTGGGGTTTTCTTTCCAATGACTTTATTAATTACCTAGTTAGAGATTTGCTTCGTAGCAGGACAGAGACCTAGCTTTACTGGTTGGCTGCCCTACTTAAGCCAAAGCACTGCTCTAGGAGGTGAATAAACACGCAGCATTGAGCTGTCTCAAGGTTCTGTAAAGAATGGTGAAGGTTCCTCTGGTCTGAGAAGGTCAGGCTGCTTTCTGGTGGGATGCCTTGCGTCTCCTCATCTGTGCTAACGGTGTTTTTCTTATTTCCGATAGGAAACACAGACTGACAAGAACTCAAAGTGCCTTTTCCCCGGTTGTGTTCAGCCCCCTCTTCACAGGTAAGGGTTTGAAAGATTTGCAGCATGGTGTTTCATTTTGCGATGAAAAGAGCGGCGTGTGCTTGATGGTAGATGCTGAATGTTGCCTCGATGTACAAACCGGGATCTCTGTGAAGAGTCCCTCTGCCCTGCTTGCCCTCAAACCCTGAACAGGAGGAGCTGTAAAGAACGTGGCTGTTGCACGTCAGCATTTTGCAATTCCTCCTGTTGAAACGCAAGGTTGAGCTGGGCTCTGGGAGGCGAAGGCCCTTTCTCCACGCAGGGCTGTTTGCATCCAAGTGGTTTGAAAAACCCTCTATAGAGCAAGTGCAGTTCGGTGCTTCCCTCCTGTGGTTTGAGAGGGGCTGAGAGCGAGCCCAGCTTGCCTCCTGGATGGCACGCCAACAGCAGCAGCTCTGCTGCACGACAAGCTATGGGAATTGAAACCTCTTTTGGGGAGCATTACCTTCTTCTGCATGTTCCCCCCTCCCCGCCCCCGTGTCCTGCTGGTTTCTGACCTTCCCTTTTCTGCTGGAGGGGGAAGTTGGCTGGTTTATGTGTGGTGTGAGGGGGAAGTCCTGCTCTGCTGGCAGCTGAAAACTGTCCTGAAAAGCTCCTAGTCACAGTCATATGCCTCTTCTGGTGTGGGCTCGTAGTCAAAACAGTGCTAGCCACCCGTGTCTCAAAACATGAGTAGGAATCTAAGGTCACAAGTGAGTATTTTTCAGCTGCGTGTGGTTTTACGTGGTGTGTTGGGAAGGTCACATTCGAAGTTAAGTTCACGCTGAGGGTCTTGCTGCGGAGCAAAGGGACCGAGATGTGATGTGTAGGAGAAGCCGGCGGGTAGGGCTGAAAGCCACCTCTCGCGGTGCCGTCGGTGCACGGCGGGAGGGCTCAGGGCCGGGGCTGGTGTGTGGTTTGTGTTCCCAGGGAGGAACCCTCTTTGGAGAGCAGTGGTGAAGTCTTACTGAGAACCGCTTGAAATTTCAGAGAAGTGACCTTCAAGGCAGAGCGTTCGTTTGACTTGCCTGAAACTAAACTGGCAGCTTCTGATCCGCTTCTGATCCGCTCCTGCGGCTTCTCGTAGCTCGTTCAGCTCTTGCAGAGTGGAGTCACTTGGGGGTGATTCCACCGTGGTGGTGCCTGTTCTCTTCTCCGTTCCCACATCCCCTCAGCCCATGCCCGGATCGCGGGGCGGCACACAGAGGACATGTTCCTCATGGGATGTGACTGGCTTCCTCTGAAGCCTCGTGTGCGTTTATTTAGCAAATCGAGGCTGGTGAAAGCAAAAGCTGCTTCTGCTGCTTTGTCAGCCGTTGCTAGGGGAAGTGGCGGGTGTAAAAACCGTAATTCTGCGTGCGGGTGGTAGGGATGTGTGGATGTGTGCGCAGAGCTGCTTTTCCTCCAAAGGAACTACAGAGGAGAACCTGGAGTTGGCAAGTTTTTGCTTTAAATTTGTGGTGTTGATTTGAGTAATTGTTAGTTTATCCTTTTAGCTGTTTTTAGAATTACTTACGTCAATTTTTGCCAGTCGGTGGAATAGTGGCAATGCCCTCATAGTAGTTTTTCCTTTGCAGAAGATTGTGGAAGTGTCTCCAAAGTGAATATCTGGGTTTTAATTGCTTTGGTTTGTTGACTTCAGTCTTACACCGCTGAGCTCTCGGTTTCTTTAGTGGCTGCTCTATAGGGGATTTTCTGAGACTGGGACCACCAAAGTGGGACAGAATTCAAATGCTGGGCCCAACTTGCATGAGATTTTTGGTGATTTGCTTTCAGGTTAGCGTGTGGGATGAGGGAAGAGCTTTGGGAAGGCTGTCGTCCCCTTTCCTGACCGCTCCTTGGGCACCTCTCAAAAACACTGGCTCCGTAATCTGCCGGAGCCCCTGCTGCGTTTGGAAGGATTTGAAAACAGAGTTAGTGCAGCCCCTCTTAGTCTGGTTATCCTTTGGTTTTGTTTGTACAAGATGAATGTGGGCCAGCCACTTTATTTTTAAGGTGTGGAAATGAAAGAGTTGGCTGTGTGCATGCGTGTGTGCGCTCACACCCTTAAGTCCCCCAGGGAGAAGGCACCTCGGATAATAACCGACCCTAAATACTCCTCTTAACATGGCTTATTAATAGACAGGACTTTTAAAACCAGAGGGAAGCTGAGTCAATATTGTCCTGTGTTATGCACGGTAAATACATTGTCAGGTGCTTGCCAAGAGGCGGGTGACGCTGCGGACGGTATCTGGAGCAGAAGAGGAGTTCCCTGCCCACAGGAATTGAAATCTAAGGCAGCCAGATTTTGTTGTCCTTGAGACTGTGGTTCGGATGGTCGGGATAATTTGGTTTCAGTGTTGGTCGTTCATCAGAGCCTGGTTAGACTGATTTTTTTTTTTTTTTTTTGGAAAAACACGCCTTGGCTGCGGTAGCATCACTTAGGGTGTCTTTGGGATTTAGGTGTTTTCCTTTAGACTCTGCCTCAGCCCAGTACTGAGGCTGATGCTTTGACCTTGATTTGATGGCTTCGTTTCTCTCCCATGATTTTAGACTAATTTGAAGCTTTTCTGGTTTTCAGTTAGACCTTAGTTTGTGTCATTGTTTTTCCCAAGCAGTCTCCTGGATCCAAAGCTTTGGGGCTTCAGTGAATTCCAGTGATTTAACGTAAAAGCCTGTCCAGCTCCCTCGTATTAATTTGAAGAGCTGGGACCATCACAGCCTTTGGGGTAGAAGTTATTTGATCAGCCAAGGCATTTGTAGGCCAGCTCAGATTGGCACTAACAGGAGAGGTACCTCGGTGGGTGCCACGCAGACTGTGCAGCCGTTTCCCAAGCAAAGTGCCGGCGCTGGAAAGATCTCGCCATGCCTCCCTCCTCGTGTCCTGCTGCCACTGGTCTCGGATGGGGTTCAGGCACGTGTACAGGTGTCGTTCCCTTCTGCCTGACCTTCAGGCTGCGGTGGCAGAGCTGAGCAATGTCTCTGAAGTGATGCAGCAGGGCAACTCGATTTGAAAATGGCTAACGAGATCATCTTCCCAACCCTGCGGAGGTTACTGCCCCTTCCCCTCTTCCCCCCGCCTCTGCGCGCTCAGCCTCTGCACACTGCGGCGAAGGTGCAGTACTAACAGTCTTGCTCCACCAACCTTCAGGTGAAACAGTGTCACTAGTGGACGTGGACATCTCTCAGCGAGGACTGACCTCCCCTCACCCTCCGACTCCACCACCTCCGCCGCGAAGAAGCCTCAGCCTGCTAGGTACCGTCCTGGAGAGCATCCTTTGCCCTGCATCCCTCCGGGAGCGTAGCGACTGCCCATCTGCCCTTGCAGGGATGGCGGAGGGAACGTCTTGAGGGTCGCTGGCAGTGGGCTCGCTGCCTGCTCGTCTGACCCTGTAACGTGCCTGCTCACCCTTCCCTGGCAGAGGATTATTTTGCTGTTTGCTGAAAGCTTCAGTGTTGCTCTTAGCTCAGCCCAGGAGGGGAGGGCGGTGGCGGAGCGATGCGAGGTGGGAGGGAAAGTGCTGGTTTTGTAGCATTTCTGCTGCTTTTGGAAGCTTCCTCCCCCCTTCCTCCCCATCGCCCGGCGAGGCCGGTTCCTTTCTGTGCTCTCCAGTCGGTGGAAGTGGAGGCTCCCTGGGAGGCTGCTGCACATGGAGCCTGGCTTAGCTGCTCTGCATCCTCCGCTGGAGGAGGCTCCTCTGAGCAGGAGCAGCTCAGGATGGGTGAAGTCAGCCTGAGCGAGCAGCACCTTGCCCTGCACGTCCCGTGTGCCGGGTCTGTGAGATCTCCTGTAAACGCCTGGCTTGTGCCGCAAGCTGCATGCGAGGAGCTGGCTGGGCTGGCAACCAGACTCCTTCAGTCCAGGAGCACGTGTGAGTGTGCCTGTGTGTGTGCGAGGCTCCCAGCTGGTGCGCAGCGGCAGCAGCCACTGCGCTCAGGAGCGAGAGGAGGATGGTGAGCTGCTGGTGGGAAGCTCCATCTTCGCTTCTGCAGGCAGTGCTGAGGGCCGGTTTGCTCGAGCCGTGTTGTCAGGCGCAGAGCTCGCTCGCTTTCCTGTTTTCTGAATCTCTCTTGCCTCTGTTCTCTCCTAGATGATATCAGTGGGACGCTGCCTACATCTGTCCTAGTGGGTCCAATGGGTTCCTCCCTGCAGTCTTTCCCTCTGCCTCCGCCTCCTCCGCCCCATGCCCCAGGTCAGCTTAGCTTTAGCAGCAAGGCTCTGGCTTCCCCTTCAGGGATTTGGACTTTGGGGATTTTCTTGGTAAACTTGAAGGCTGCGCTTCAGGCTTTAACAGCCACGGTGCTGCCTGCATCACCCGCTCAGGGCTGCGCGGTCCGACGCTGCTGAGTGCGCAGGCACTGTCGTGTCAAGGCTCTGGTTTCCGTGGCATGGCTCTTGTTGCCAGCAGCAGTTTTGCTGAAGCTCCTGATTGCAGCAGCTTTATCATCAGTTCAGCATCCTCCATTTTCTCTGGTCCCTCCGGGGTTTGGCCGAAGCGCAGCCCACCCCGCTTTGCGCTGTCACCTAACGAGAGGCGACGGTGTCGGAAGGTGGGAGCAGGGGTCAGGGCAGGAGCCCCAGCTTTGACAGCCAGCCTGGGGTGCAGTCCAACTGAGCAGCACACCAGGATGCTTCCTGCGCATCGACCCTCTTGCTTTCGGTTTCCTTCAGGACCCCGAGGGCTTTAACTGCCCCCTTTTTCAGGATGCGTGCTCATTCCTTCCAGTCTGTGCCACCTGGCACTTCCCTTGCCTCCCCTCCGAGCTAGCGTAAGGAAACAGCAGGTGAAGGCACTGAGTCACCTTGGAAGGGCCAGGTAGTGACTCCCGCTGTGTCCTTCACGAGGACGTTGTCCTCGCATCGGCCAGCCCAGCTCCATCCTCCACGCTGCAGCTCTGCCCCTCCTGCCCTCTAGAGCCGTGCGAGGGGGACGGGGCGGCTGGTCCTTGGGGTGAGCTCCCCGCGGGTGACCGTGGCCCGGGCTCTCTCTCCCTCCGCAGACGCCTTCCCACGGATTGTGCCGCTGAGGCCGATGGAGGCGATGCCCGGCCAGCCCGCCCCGCACCTGCAGTGTCCCCTCTACCGCCCGGACTCCAGCAGCTTCGCAGCCAGCTTGCGAGAGCTGGAGAAGGTAACGGTGCTGTGGGCTGGTGGCAGCAGCCGGGAGGGAAAGGCTGCGGGTCTCGGTTCTGGTTTTGGGGACTGATCATCCCTTTTACAGACTTAGGAGCGTAAGATTAGGATAGGACTGAAAAAAAGCCTCCTGCCTTTCTCCCAGTGAGGTCTTTGAGTCTAGACAAGCATTTTGTTGTGTGTGGAAGGGGTGGCATAGTCTCATCTGTTCTTTCACCACTTCTGGGTGGTAAGGGATGTGATGGTGTGATCTCGTCCAGGAGCAACGAGTCCTGACCACCCATACTCCTGGGCAGGTATCACCAGGCACTTCCATTTTGGCGTTTAAAGGGAATTAACAACAAGAACAAATCATACTGCATTTGGTTGCTGATAAAATCTTTCTTCCTAGCCTCTGCTGACGTTCTGGCTGTCTCTTTTGCTAGTGCGGGTGGTACTGGGGACCGATGAACTGGGAGGATGCAGAGATGAAGCTGAAGGGGAAGCCGGATGGATCCTTTCTGGTCCGAGACAGTTCTGACCCCCGTTACATCCTGAGCCTCAGCTTTCGGTCGCAGGGCATCACCCATCACACCAGGATGGAGCACTACAGAGGTAAGAGCCACGGGTGGTTCTGGGGATGGCGGAGGCCTGCAGCTGGGGACCAGCCTGGTCTCAAGGTCCCAAAACGGCGCTCTGGGCACAGGGCTGGCAGCAGAGGGGGGGCAGCAGCAGCAGTGTGTCCTCGCTCTTGTGTTGAGGTTCTGCAAGAGGCCTTAGAAGCTGCATTTGACTTTGCTTCTTGTGCCTCAAGCAGCGACTGTCCTTAGAACTCTGAAAAATTGGGGAATACAATTCCCTGTGCCTGTCTTCTGGCCGTGCTTTGGAAAACTGGACTGGGAGAAAATGTTGATGGCAAGATCGTTGGGATCTCATGTGGCTGAGATGGGATGTGCAGCAGGAGCCATCACTCGTGGCTGTCAGTGCTTCCTAAAACAGAGCTTGTTTCCCTGTGAAATGAGAAGTGATCTCCTGACGTTGTGGCTCGTCACTTTGCCTTGCTCTCCCCCTGCCCGAGGGATGCTCGGCAGTGGTACCGGCTGCAGTCGGTCCCAGGCTGAGCCTTTAGCTCCACCGTGGTGGGTTTTTATTCCGAGAACTCTTGGCGTGCTGTTCGTGCCCTTTCTTCCTGCTGTGCTCACCCTCCTGCATCGGGCTGCTTCTCACCTCGCCCACGCGCTTTGTCTCCTCATCTTCACATGTGGTTTTCTGAATTGAGCTCTCACACAGACACCTGACCTCAGGCTGAGGGAAATGCCCAGGGGACTCAATGCACAGGGGGAATCTGCCCTGTAACCAGTGGGCAAGCTTTAATAACAGCTGCCTATAGCGCCTTGTCATTAAATGGCCCTGCAAATAATGGGTTCCGAGGCTTCCCAGCCAACCTGCTGCAGAAAATAGTGGTTTGCAACCTTTCAGAGCAAAGCTCATCTTTTTCTCCTTTTTGCCCTTGCCCCGGGGATGCCACTGTTGTCGTCTTCCACCTCTGCTAGCAAAACCTGGCAGCACTTCTGGTCTTGAGCCCCTCTGATGGAAAGATGCCCCAGCAGTAATTCTCGCCCATCTAGAGCCAGTTCCCCTATCCCTGACCATTGCGTAAGAAGGATTTTCATCACCCTGTCTTTATAGAAATTACAAGAAGCTCTTGCAGCTGGAGGAGATGTGAGGCTGCTTGTACAGTGGATGCTTTTTCATAATTGATCTTTGGAGCGAACTTCTCTTGCTGCTGGTCTGCTTTCTTATTTTGGGGTGGGGATACGTCCATTCTCGGAGCTTCCTCAGGTGACCTTCCCTTTCCTCAGGCTGCCCTCGCTGCACGGATGAAGGTTGGTGCTGCCACCTTCCCTAGAGCAGCGCTCCCAGCCGTGGCACTGCATCAAGGATTTCAGTTTTGGGTGCAGCGCTTCGGCCTGTGTCGGCAGCCCTGTGCTCCCCCCAGGACGGGCTGCCTTGTGCTGAATGTGCTGCGGCACCGTGGAAAACTGCAGACCTGAGCACTTTGATAACCCAGTGAAGATGACAAATGGTGAGGCTGGGGGAACGGTAAAGAGAGAAATGCTTGACCTTCAGGTTTCAGGTAGATCAGACGAAGAAACCAGGTTTTCTTTGTCTTTTTGTAGGCGGGCTGGGGAGGCTGGTTTATGCTTTGTCCTTCGCATCTACTGGCCACTTTTAAGGGCTCATTCAGATCCGAGATTCCCAAGAAGAATTACTTATTTTTCTGCTTGCTGATCCTGGATGTTTGGCAGATACTGGCCCATGGCAGGGGTGAGAGGTATCTTTTCCCAGTAGAGCCTACCCGACCTAGCTGTTGGGGGAAGGAGATGTGTTATAAATTGTGTGGGCTGGATGTAGCCCCTGTTTTGCTGGCTGCTCTTCACTCTGTAGAAAGCTGTGAGTGCTGGATACCCTACAGAGCTGCTTCCTCTAGTTTTTCTATAACAGGATGGTGCTGGGGGAGCTGCTCCTTCAAAAAGTCCTTGGTCTGAAATACATACTGGGTACCTCCGATGTGGCTGCCCCTTCTCCTGAGCACAAGTTCTTTACATGGATGCAGGGTGTTTGCCAAGTTACTCCGCTGCCTTTCTTGCTCTGGGTTCCAGCGCTGGTGCGGATCGGTGGTGTCGCACGCCTCCTGCCTGAGCCAGGCTCCAGCTCCTGATGGACTCCGTCCACAACAGAGCCCTTGTTTTCCCATTTTTCCTCTTCCCAGTGAAGCTCTGCTCTGTCGGCTCTTGCTGTAGATAGAAAGGGAGGTATGGCGGGGCCGGAGGGGGCTGTAGGCAGCGGTTTGGCACGGAACGGGGGATAAGTGGCTGCGTTTTGGTGCACGGAAGGAGCGTTTGTTTGCAGCACAAAGAGATGGTGAGACTGGGCTGATCTGAGGCTTAAACTTAACCTATTTAGAGATCCGTAAAGAGGCTGGAGGGCCCGCTTTCCCTCTGTCGCCTGTCTCTGGTTTCGGTGTTTGCTGCTTGAGCTCAACGCGTCCGCCGTGTCGGGTGGCAGCACGGGGAGGATGGTGTCGCTGTATCTTGACCCTGGTTCTGGCTTGATGGTAATTTGAATTAAGGTGTTTGAAACAGCTGGCAAGAACGTGAAGCTGCTCTGCTTTGAAATAAGTGATCCCTGACAGCCAGAGGGCTGGCAGGAGAGGACTCCAGCACCCGGATCGCTGTTTTTACATCCCTCTGTGCATGGGATGCTCTGGCTTTCTTTGGGAGTGTTGGTGGTGGGATACTGTGGAGGAGCAGGCGCATCTCCTAATGCTCTGTTAAAGTATGTTTTGATAGTTGAAGTTTTAGACCCAGCTGTCATTGCAGGCTGTCCGCAGGTTGAGGCAAGCCTGGCTGGTGGCCGTGCTGCAGTTACAGTGCTCACGTTGTCATCTCTCTCTGCGTATCCTCAGCTCTTGGAGAGCATTGGATCCAGTGGAACAGCATCCTTGCAAGCTGGTGCCACTGGTGTTTCCTCTTAGTGCCCTGCCTTGTCCCAGCTCTACAAGAAGCAGCCAGCCTGGGGCATTCACCTGGTCTTTGAGAACATCAGGCTCATGACTCAATGTCTCCTCGTGCCACCAGCGCTCCTATAACGTGAAACCTTTTCTGTTCTGTTGGAAGGGACCTTCAGCCTGTGGTGCCATCCCAAGTTTGAAGACCGCTGCCAGTCTGTGGTGGAGTTCATAAAGAGAGCGATCATGCACTCCAAAAACGGGAAGTTTCTCTACTTCCTCCGATCCAGGGTTCCAGGTGAGTCTCCCGCGCTGAGCCTGGGGATGCTTTGCTCTGCGATCAGCTGCTGGTCTGTCCTAGAGAGCCAGTTTAATGTGGCTTTGGTCTGCTGCACTCAGTGCCCTGTCTGCATCCTTGCCCGCTGACTTCTCAGAAGGCTCCTGAGGAGCAGATCTCTCGCTCAGCAGCTGCACCGCTTGCTCGTGGTGCTAAGGTGACTTCCCCAACCTTTCTTTTCAGCAGTATGGAAACGTGGTACCATCTCACGCTGTGACAAATGGAGCTGGAAACTGGAATACTCCTCCCTCAACAAGCAATTATTTGGCTACTAAAACCTAAAACTCTTGCTGTCTTCCCTCCCCCAGTCTCAGTACTGCTGTTCTGGTGAGCCGCTCCGTGCTTTGTAGTTTCCCAGCTCTCCCTTAGCTGAGACCCACCTGGGGCTGTCGAGGAGGCACATTAAGCTGAGCGTGTGGGAGCATTTCCAAGCGCGAGCTCAAAGTGAGCCTCAAGCAACAGATACTGTAGATTCAGGGTCCCTTGGGGGACCGCGATGCCAGAGCCCATCAACAGGCAGGTGCTTGCAAGCAAGGAGGGGAGTGTTAGTGAAGCTTTGTTGAAGCATGTTTGATTGCGTGCTGTTGGGATTGCGGAGTGCTTGTTTCCCCATCCGTCAGACTCTGGTTCCTTAAATGGGCTCACATCTCCCTGCTGCTAAATCTGGGCAGGCAAGCAGACCGGTATCTTCTGTATTTTTTTTTTTCTTCTTCTGGTTTTCACTCGTCTGTCCTGGTGTACCAGAAAGCTAGCTAGAAAATTCAATGTGAAAAGAAGGGAAGAGTCTGCCGAATAGGCAAATATGCCCCTTACTTGTGAGAGAGCAACAGTGGGGGACAGAATTGGGAAGGGGGGGTGAGCAGTGATGCTTTGAACAGAACAGAGCAGGAACGGGGATGCTGCTGTGGTGAGACGGGTGGCGGCAGTGAAGCAAAGAGGGGCAGGACTGAGAAGAGTGGGAGGATTGCTGCAGTAAATCTGCAAGTGAAATTACAGTATATTTGCTCCCTATCCATATTGCCATCATGCCTGCAGGCCCTGCTGGTGACAGCGACGTCTCCATGGCACTGCAGCATGGGCAGGATTCGGCCCAAAGAGTTTTGGGTCTAGAAGAGGGTGGAGGGGAGGAGGGATGGGATGTTGCCTCCTCAGGATTCCTAGCAGCGCTGGAGTCACAGCCCGGATCTGGATCTGTTCAGTGTTGCCCTCTGGTGCAGACACCGCCAATAACTGGAAAGCTGATTTATAATGTGGCCATGCTTTAGGGAGGAGAGGGATGTAAAGCCAGCTTGCAGTGTACCCTACCTTCAAAAAATGCTTTCAGCTTAAAGATACTTTACCTTTCAGATCCTGAGATCTCTTCCCCCCGAGAACAGGGCTTTGAGGGCTTAGGACTCCAAGCAAATACCTTAGAAAGGACTTGCTATAGAAAAGTATCACGGAAAAAGAAAATATTCCCCTCAAACAGCACAGTGCACCTGCTGAGGAGTCCCTTGCTGCTGGTCCCCGCTCTGAGCCGCCAGCCAGCTGTGCTGCTGGCTCTGGGTCCTGCACCTCTCCGTCGGGGTGCAGCGTTGGACCTGGGCGCTTCTTCAGAGTCGCTGCGCCTTGATCCTTGAAAAACAAAGTCTCGCAGTGACGCCTGATCTTCAGCGGGAGAACACTGAGGATCTGCGTCTCCCCAGTGTGCTCGTTAGTGCCGTTCTCCTGCTGAAATGCTAACTGCTGCTCAGAGGAGGGGGCTGTTTCCAGCTCGCATCTGGCTCCTGGCAGTGGGGCATGTGGCTAGCACAGCGTGCGGAGCTCGTGCTGTGTCCCTGTAGCTGCTGGCTGAGCTCCCAGAGGCTAATTCCTTTTTGGTAGGAGAATAAGGATGGGGTGGGAGGGGGGAGAACCCAGCCTTCAATTGATTGCTGTTCTTTGCTTTCTCAAAAGCTGGCTCACAGCTTCCTGAGCTGCCTGGAGCAGTTTTGAGCCCATCTTAGTGTGAAGAGCTTTCCCTTTTCTCCTTTCACTCCATTGCCCTCAGAGACAAGCCAGCAGGAGGGGGTTAGAGTGTAACTAGCTTTGAATCCTTCTGTAAAGACAGATAAAACCTTGTGCTGTGAATGAACCCAGCTCCCAAAGATCCTTCCTGGTGCTCCTGCTGACCTCTGGGTTCTGCGGGCTCGATTGTTGCTCTTAACTTTGGGGGAGGAGGAGGTTGTGGGGCCGGGGGATGGCTGGATGCAGCTCACTTCCAGCCCTGCGAAGTTGCTCCCTGCGTGGGGAGCTGGCTCGAGCGAAGCTGCCGCCGCCTCTGCCTTTGTGCTCAGCCTCGTGACCCCAAGAATGAGCAACTCGGGCTGCTCAAGCTGACCAAATCCCCCAGCTTTTTAATGCCTCGCTAGAACTACCCAAAGGATTGTGCAGAGCAAAGCCTACGTGCCGGTCATGCTGCCTGCCTTCCCCTCTGGCTTTCTTCTGCATCCTTTTGAAACCCTGTCGCTTCTCAGTATTAAAATGATGCTTCGTCTACTAGTCCTGGGCGAAGAGGGGTGGTTAGGAGCTTGCAGGGTCCCGGGATCTGCTTTTCCATGGGCACCCCATGACGCCAGAACTGTTGCTGCCTTGTGAGAAGGCTGGAGATACTTTGCAGCCAAAGGGGTATCACCCCTGGAAGGTTTGACTCCCCATCCCTAAGCAGCTCCAAAGCAGGGGGCTCCTGGGAAGATGCACTATCAAACACAGCCTTGCAGAGAGCTCCAGTTCCCAAGAGCCAGCTTTTCCTTTCTGGATCAATAGTTGGTTCCTTTCTAATATAACACTGGTCTAAAATACTGCTTTTTTCCACAGGTCTCCCTCCAACGCCTGTCCAGCTCCTGTATCCAGTCTCCAGGTTCAGCAACGTCAAATCCCTTCAGCACCTTTGCCGCTTTCGGATCAGGCAGCTGGTCCGAATAGACCACATCCCCGAGCTCCCGCTGCCCAAGTAAGTCTGGAGCACTGGTCTGGGGGCACAGCTCTTTGGTTTTCTCCCTGACCCTCACCGTGATGGCATCTGTGTCCGCAGCAAGGGCTCTGGGAGGGAGCAGTGGACCTCTTCAGCCTTGGGACAACCAGATAAATGTCCCATGGTGTGTAGGGATGCGTGTGGGAGTGGGGACTGGCTCAGGTGTGAGGTGTTACCTGCTGGTACCACAGCCTTGGGGTGCAGGCTGCTCTTCCTGCTGCAGGTGGGTGGGCTGGGGGAGAGGTTCTGGTCATCCTTTGCAGAGTCTGGCATGGCTGTGGCTCAGGATTAAAACTTCTGCCCGTTCCTTCCCCAGGCCCCTGATCTCTTACATCCGCAAGTTCTACTACTACGACCCGCAGGAGGAGGTGTACCTGTCGCTGAAGGAAGCTCAGCTCATCTCCAAACAGAAGCAGGAGACTGAATCCTCCACGTAGCGAGGCTGCCTCACCCATCTTGTTGCTGTCACTGATGGTACGTGTGTGCCGCTGGTCCGTGCCCCATCCCGTGGGATCAAACGTAAGTCGTGTGGTTCCTTCTGATTGCAAAGAAAACACACAACCCTCCCGACGGAAGCATGGCTGTTCGCTCCACGGTCTCTTACCGTTGCCCAGCTTTCCTTGGGGAGGGGAACAAGGCTTCTGGTACTTTCTTGTGCATGTTTGTGCCCACACAAGCCTGTGCTCACTCTCATGCCAAAGCAGCTGCGGTCTGGGGCAGATCCTGCCACATCAAGCAGGCTGTTTGATCCCTCTCCCCTCTCTCTTCCCCACTAGGAATTTGATTGTTGCCATCCTGTAGCCCAAGTCAGGCTGTGGTGGGAAGGAGGCACGCGACGGTGAAGCCTGCTTCTGCGGTGCCGCTTCTGCTCTCAAGCTCTTTTGTACAGAGAAGAGGGTTCAAGACTCCTAAGAAGCACAGCGGAACGGGAACAAGAGCCTCAGCTCCTGGCTGAGGGAGAGGGGTCTCGGAGGCAGCTGAGCCCGGCTTGCGGACTCCTTGCAGATCAAAGAATGTCATGGCACTATTTACAATTTTTGAAAGTTTTATTTTTGATGTTGTCTACTTTTTTTTTAATTATTATTATTTTCAGCATGAGAAATACTGTCTTATGATCAGCTGAATTTTATGATCCTCCCTTGGAAACTTCAAGGTGGGGAGATATGAAGAGAGAAGGGGACTCTCTAGGAAGATCTGCTCCAGGCATTATGGCAAGACTGTTCTTTGGTCCTCACCAGGAGCAGATGCAGCTGGAGAGCTGCTTGGAGGCAGACTGAGCCAGCATGAGATGCAGCTACGTGGAATAACCTCTGGGGAGCATGGAGCTCTGAACAGCGGGCAGCTGCACAGCTCCCCTGCTCTCTAGGATTTGGGAGAAGAGGGCCAAACCTACTCTTGGGCAGCTGAGCTTTGCAACTGGATTTGCAGGGTGATCCTATATGCTTTTTTAAGTTGGGTCCGAGGAAGGAAGAGCATATGAGCCGTTTGGATGTCGTCGAGCCTTCTGCCAAAGGGGAATGGTGGCTGCTGCACTGGGGAGCAAGGGCTGCTCCTCTGAGGAGGCTTCGTTCCCTTGGCAAACACTGGAAGATTTCGCTGAACCCCTGTGAGAAGTGGCAGGAAGGTGGCAGAGCTGTTGCTGTGGCAGCAGTCCACGGACCAAAGGGACTTGCTACAGGGATCTCAGTCTTGCAGAGCCGTGGGACGTGCACTTTTAGCCTTTCTTGGGCTGTCTCCAGAAGCTGTGAATGAAGTGGCTTTCTGCCGAGCTGCGAAGGACCTTGATCAGGAGCTGCTGGGGCATTAAGAGGCATCTCTAGGGTGACTCGGAGCAAGGAGCAGATAGCTGAGGGTTCTCCTGCTGCTTCTTCCTCTCCCTGGGATGTCCGTGGAACCACAGCAGTTCAGAAACAGTAAAGCCAAGAGAGGTGGCAGCTCTTGCTGTGTTTCTGGGCTTGGCACTGGCTGAAATACCCTCCTCACCCCTTCAAATCCTGGTCTGCCATTCCGTCCGCTGCAGCAACTGCGAAGAGTTTGCATTTCATTAAGTTTTACTGAAGCGATGCTGAGGAGTCTGGAGAAGCATCTTTCCTCCTGTATTTAAACAAGCAAGTGTTCCTGTGCCCTCAACCCAAGTGAAGGAAACGCTCCATCCTGCAGCAGCAGGGTCTGAAGATGCGACGCGTGGTCCAGGTCTGCGGATCTGAGCTCGGTGCCCTGTGAGCCGGCTGCCGTCGCTTGGCAGCTGCTAGGACTTTGGTCTTGCCCTGCCGAATGATCTGTGTCCTTGAATTAGACACAGCCTTGTGGATCTTGCAGCAGCTTGGAAAAATTCCGGTTGTCTGCCTCTGCCAAGCGTTGCTACAAAGGGTGCTAACAAATCCTGCCCTCCCTTTCATCGCCATCACCTCTGGCCACAGTTTTGGTCTCGGAGAAAAAGTATGTTTTTTAAAAAGGATTTGGCTTCCAGAGGAAACTAATTAATTAAGCTTCAAAATCTGTAGAAATACCTCATCGGACACTACTCGCTACTGACTTTGTGTTGCGTTGTTGGGGCAGTGGTTATCAGGAAGGGGGAGCTGCCCCAGGACGTGCTGAACAGCATATCCTGACCCTTGGTGATATCAGAGCTGATCGAGTCCACGGCTACTGTGTCCCCTCCTTGCGGGGACCAGAATTCATCCCTCCGCAGCCGCCGCTGTGTTCCCTCCCCTGGGCTGCAGACCTGCAGCTCACACCAAGTTATCAGCGGAGCCTGCGAATAAATGCAGCTGCTTTGGCTCAAACGCACAGCACGTTGGGCAAACGTCGGGGGGGGGAAAAGCCTCCGTACTTGTGCAGGTGAAACTCAAATATCTGCCCACCTGGCCCTGCTGCATCTTGGCTGGCTGTGTGCTGAAGATCTGAATTTTCCAACTGATCCATATGCTGGAAAGGAAAAACTTCCCGAGAGCCAAGCCTGGTCTGATGCCTGAAGTGTCCCAGCTCTGTGCCAGCCAAGAACGGTGCACGTGAATCCTGCCAAGCTTCTCTCCACCCTAGAGGCAAGGAAACGACGGCGTGGGCCGGTGCATTTGGCTAGTGATGGCCCGTAGGACGTGTGAGATGGGGGAGCTGTGAGTCTCCCCTTGCCGAAGCCGGGGAGAAGCTGGTCCTCTCCCTGTGTGATGGTGGTGGCAGCGTTTTCACTCCCTTCTTCCCCGTTCTGGGCTGGAGGGGCGCAGGCTGCGTTTGGGAAGGGAAAGCAGCCGAGCTGGAGAGCGGACCAGGGAAAACTTGTGCTGGCCGGGCATCAGGAATCAGCGCAGAGCCCATCCTGCCCTTGCCTGGGGTGAAAACGCACAACCCTGCTCTGCGGTGGGTCAGGAGAGCCGTCCTGCACCGCGCCGTCCCCTGCCCCGCCGGGGGGCTCCCCGTGGGGGTGGATGGGGTGACTCTGCAGCTTTTGGAGCTATTGAAGGAGCAGCCAGACTTTAGGGGCAATACTTGAATTATGTGTATTTGGTCGGCTGTCCCTGTCCTTGGGAGGACTTCTCCCGACAGCCTGCCGGTGCTTCTGCTGTTACTTGAACTCTGTGCGCGGCGGGGGGCAGCCCTGCCCGGGTGGAGGCCAGCAGCAAGGCTTTGGATCTGTCTGCGGGAGGAAACGTGCTTTGGGATGTTGGATAGGGAATGGCGGGACACCAGCGTGTCCTGCTGATGTTCCTGGGGTCAGCTGTAGCTGCACAAGACCCTCCTATCGATCCGCACGCCCAGGAGCCGGGGGGTCAGCTCTGCCATGGAGGTGGCAGATGCTCTCCAGCATTCCCAGGGCTCTGCTCCACCTCTCCTTGCTCCGAGACAGGCAGGAGAGCCGGAGCGTGGGCAGCGCCAGCCCGCTGCCGGTGGCTAATAGTGCTGGATAAGATCCCAAGGTTAACTGTAGTTAACAGCCTTCTCTTGAAATCCATTTAAAATAAAGCTGTTCCTCGAGTTCCTTCACATCTAGGTGTAAGGGGAGGCAGGGATTTCATCTGCCGTTTGGGCATGGAAAAAGGTTCGGAGGTTTTGTTCCGAGGCTGGATGGGAGCGGAGCAAGCAGAGTGGTCTCTGCTGAGGAAGTGATGATCTTCGTGGACACGGGTGACCTCTCCAAGAGGTCCTGTCTTGCCAGCAAATCCCCAGCCCTGTTTGTATCCTGCCTGGAATGGTTCTGTGGCTTGGTTCTGGAGGGTGCGCTCATCCTGCTGATTTGGATAAAAATTTTATAGCCTCCTTTGCCCAACCTTGAATTCTGCAGAGGTTGCTGACATCCTCCTCCCTTGATCAGGGACCGGAGACAGCTGAACAACGAAATGGACTATAAAAACTACCAAAGTGCAGGAAGTGCCCATGGAAAAGCTCCTTTTCCAGCTGGAGATGGTGTTTTTTTCAGCTGGATGGGTGCAGCCTTCAGCTGTGTGGTGTAGCAGGTTATCGGGTTGGCAAGATCCCACAGCACAGTTTGCTCCAGCCGGCAGCTCCGTGCTGGGGGGGCAGGGGTGGCTCCCACTCCTCTCCCTGCAGCCTGTTTCGGGATAGGGAATGACCTGGCTCGCTCCTGCAGTGTGAAATTCAGATGAGCCAGGATGATTTTTCTTGCGTGGAAGTTTTCAGCTCAGGCTTGACCTCATTGGGGCCAGAAGAAGGGGAAAAAAAATTCATCCTTAGGGTGGGAACCACCCGAGCTGCTCATGCCAGAGGGAATCGGTGGTTTTGGAAGTACCAGGCATGTGGCACTTACATATCTGGCCAGTTTTTAAACCCTAAAAGTGTTTTTAATAGCCCTGGCCGGGCAGGCTCTGCTGCAGGTGATGGATGGGGCTGATGATTGTCTGGGAGCATTTTGGGGAGGAAACGGCTGGAAAGCAGGTTTGGCAAAAGGAAGGATTTTCCTGCTTCCAGCAGAAAGGCAACTGGCTGTTGGCCTTTGTTCTTTGCAGTTAAGATCAGCCCGTGGGGATGATTTTATCCTTAAAATTGACCATCAGGTCTGAGCCTGCCCGTCAGAGGGCTTGTGGGGGACCCAGCCACCCGCCCGAGCCCCCCTGGCTTTCAGGGATGGTGGGATTTATCGGCACGCTCAGAGCAGCCCCCGCAGCGCTCCCACCCTGGCCCCTCGCTCCTCATCCAGAGTCTTCCAGGTGAGATGGGGCAGGCGGGACCCCCCCCTCCCAAGCATCCCCCTGGGATGAAGGGGGTCCCAGCGGCGCTGCCTCCCACCGTGCCTCCAGTTGAAAAGCACAACGGGTGCCCAGAAACACATCAGCCCCCCAGGGTGAGCTGCCGGTGCCCCCCAGGGTGCTCCCCCCACCCCAGCTGGGGCTTTACTCTGAAAATGGGTGGTGGGCAGCGAGTAACGCCGGCTCCGGACTTGCCTTTAGGGAAGGAACGAGCAGATATTGGCAGCTCCGAACGTGGGACCTCACGCTGCTCATCGCCAGGACTGTCGAACCACCCTTTGGTAGAAATGCAGCTTTGCTTAATTTTAAATTTTTTTTTTTTTTTTTTTTTTTGGTGTGTGCTTAATTTATTAAAATAGTTGCTGTATAATTTATTTTCATAAATATATTAAAAAGTTACTAAATGGTAAAAACAGACTTGCAGGCCAATCTTTCAGAAGAAAAAATAATGTTTTTGATATAAACGCAACAAATGCACTTTTGGGTGTGTTTGGTTATTTTTGGGGAGGGGGAGGGGGAGCCTGGCTGTACCTGTGGGTTTGTCTGTATATATTGTATTAATAGGCATGTTTGGCCTCTCGTGCGGAGACATTAGTACCTGCTGCAGGTCCTGTTGGGGAAGCTGGCGTGAAGTTCCTGGTTTGGTTTGGTTTTGGGTTTATTTTATTTTATTTTTTTTAATTCGTCAGTGAGGACTGACAGAATTCTGTGTTTGTAACTCATTTCTATCGTCATTTGGACTGATGGATTTTGGTTTTTTTGGTTGGGTTTTGGGTGTTTTTTTTTGGTTGGGGGTGGGTGGGAAGGGGAGAGAGCGGGAGTTTGAAATAAAATCATTGGAAATTGTTATATGTGCTGTGTGTTGTCTTGAGTCCCCCACCCCACCCCAGGCTCCACTTTGCTCCCCCCCGCCACTTGCAGCATCCCTGTGGGGTGGGGGCCCAAGGGGTGGAGATGGTTGGGTCTAGCATCCCCCCAACTTCACCTTGTCCCCCTTCCCCGGCTGCCGGAGCCACATGCGGCGCTTCCCCCCCCCGCTCCCCTGTGCCGAGGCGCTTTGAACGCCCCCGAGTTTGGCAGATCAAAGACTGCGGAGCGACAGAATGGGGCTGAGGCGGGTGGCACGCAGCCCCCCCGGGCTGCCGGCTGGTGGGGGGGGGCTCACAGCCCTGGGGAGCCTGCATCCCTTCTCCTCCATCACTGGGCACAGGGAGGAGGTATCGGGGTGCAGCAGCGCAGGGGACCCCTCGTCCTCCCAGCGTGATGCTGGCCCCAGGGGTGGGGTGGGGGTCTGCCCCAGTGCCCCAGCCACGGGCACGGTCCCCAGGCTGGGCTCTGCGGGGGGACAAAGGCCCCATTGATGGGGCCAGACGGCCTCTCCAGGCGTGAGCAGACATCTGGGGCCTCTTTGAATTTTTTCTCAGCTGGTCCGAACCCGGGGGCTGCAGCCAAGATGCCAGCGGCCCCCTCCCCTCCATCGCCCACCCGCAGCCCGTAAACCCCGCGGGCAGGATGCTCTGGCTGGGGAGGTTTTGGGGTCCCCCCAGCCCCGAGGAGCGTTGAGTTGGGGGGTGCCACGGGCAGGGATGGCTGTACCCCACAACTTGCCCTCGACTGGGAGGGGGCTGTGGGCGGCCACGTGCCCGGGGTGGGGAGGGGGCACCCCCTTGGTGCCCCCCACGGCCCCATAAAGCCCCTTTTGTCCGGCTGCCTCCGAGCCACCCTTGGAAAAGCCCCAACATGGCTGCGCTGCGCAGAGCTTATTTTTAACATCTCATTAGCATCAGAAAGCAGCAAATTTCCCCCGGCCCCCAGCGAGGTTCGGAGCCCCCAGACAAAAGCCGCTTTCTTCCCGCTCGGGCTCCCCACTCACCTCCCCCCCCTGCCCCCCCCAGCCCCTTGGGGTGCTGCTGCGGCCCCCGGCACCCCGATGTGCCCCCCCAAGCCTCGATGGGTCTCCAGGGCCAGTGGGGTGCGGTGGGCCCGGGGTGTGGGCTCAGGCGAGGTGGGGGGACCTGGGGGGGTCGAGCATCGCTGGCTCCCGCTGCTGCCCACCCTGTGCCCGGTCTGAGCCTGGCGGGGTCCCCGGCCAAAAAAAGCCCATGGGGGTGTCACTGCTCCCCCACCCCGAACCCCCTCCTGGGCCAGCCCTGCCCGAGCCGCGAGGCTGGAGGTGGGGTACGGGGTGTCCTGTACCCCCAGTATGGCACCAGCTTGGGGGTGGGCCCTGTTGAGGGGAGGGGGTGGGTGCTCTGCCCCTCCTCATCCTCGCTCGCCCCAATGCACTGGGGGAAGTGTGGGAACGTGCGAGGGAAACTGAGGCACAGCCTGGGGCCGTGTGAGGGAAACTGAGGCACAGTCCAGGGCTATGTGAAGGGGTCCATGGCAGAGCGCGAGCCCGTGCCCGGGGAGCCGAGGGCAGGCACAGGCCCGGGAGCCCCTGCCCGTGGCACGCAGCGCCCTGGCAGTGCCCCAGCGGGTCACCGGGCCACGCCGGGCCTGGCACCGG
>JAVJGI010000045.1:4525531-4544408 GCA_035590275.1 Ibycter americanus | reverse complement strand
GTCAAATAACGCCGAGGCGCCCTGCGGAACAAAAATAAAGATGGAAAATCAGCGGGTGGGTAGAGGCTGAGAGCGGAAAAAGAAGAAAAAAAAAAAAAAAAAAGAGAAAAAACCAAAACGAAACAACCAAGAACCAAACAGGAGTTTGTTCAGAAGCAGCATTGAGTTAGGCCTGAGGTCAAGCAGCTGGAAAAGGTCCACCACAAAGAGCAGGAGATGAGCTGGTCCCACGCGTTACTGGATGGGAAGGGGACACCCCCGAGAGGAGGAGGAGAGCGACGAGCGAGACAGACGGACAGACAGACGGAGACGTGGACAGACAGACAGACACAGAGGCGGGTGGGCGGAGGGGAGGGAGGAGAAAGGTGGGGAGGGGGACAAGAAGGGCAGCGTTAGACCGGGCGCGCACACTACACGGCACAGTGCCCGGTGCCGGGGCTGCCGCCGAGGTGCCATCCAGCCGAGCCGGGCAGAGCCTCGGCAGCCCCACGGCAGCCCCGGCTCCTCCAAGAGGTGACAGTGCCCACCCCGGTCCCCTGTGCCCACCGTGCCGGTGTCATCACCACCAGCACTGACATGATCCAACCCTACTCATGCAAAAGCCGGTCCAAAGGGAGTCAGGGCGCCGGGAAGGAAGGATGCTCATAAATCCTCCTGGAATGGGGACGGGGCTCCACCAGCCCTGCCGTGCCCCCACCGGAGGGGGGTGGGCTGCTGGGGTCGTGGGGGATGGTCAAATCCTGGATAAGGAGGGCAGCGAGGACAAAAGTGCCACAGAAAACTCTTGGCCCGGCCACCCCAGTGAGGCCACCGGTGGGTGCTAGGGGCCAGGTGACCAGTGCTGTGCCCCACGGTGGGGGCGAGGAGCATGGTGACACTGGACAGCCCAGGTTGTGCTGGTGTGTGGCCTCCAGGGAAGGGGACTTGGTGGCCTCCCTGGTGTGCCTGAGGTCAGGAGATGCTTCCTGGCCCCTCGGCGCTCCTGGCACAGCCCTTTCGGCCGGTGTTTCTCTGCTCCCCAGCCCATGGGACAGCCCTGGATGGGGGGCAGAGGGAACCCCCTGTCTCTCCCTGAGTCTGTGGGGGTGTGAAAACCCACACGCACCCTTGTATGCTGGGGGGGCTGGCAGGCAGATCCCTGACCTCGAGGATGGACCTTGCCTGGGGACATCTCGCCACTGCCCTGGGACCATCTCAGTTGTGGTCACGACAAACAGCGCCTGCGTGGCTCTGACCTGGCACTGGGGCAGTCGAGGGGGGGTGTGGGGGAGCTGAGCCCTCTTGCCGGAGCCAGGGGGAAGCAAGGTTCCCATTTGGTTCATGCGACATTTGCCCAAATAGCATGAAATCCCCCCCTCCAAACCCACCTCCAGGTAGCTGGGAAAAACCTTCGGTTTATCTGACAGGGTTTATGGATCCAACAGAATGAGCAGAACCGGGTTTATTGGATGGTTTGGTAACGCCAGGCGCAGGGAAGGGGATTGAGACACAGAGCAGGGAGCGGGGAGGAGAGAATGGGGTGAACCTGCTCCTGGTGCTGCTGCCCACCGCGGGGGCAGGAGGCGGCAGGGGAGGGCTGGGAGGGGGGAGAGGAGAGGTGAGGGGGATGGAGGGCAGCGGACTGGCTGTGGTTACCTTGCCCGTGACCTGAGCAAGCCGGAGAGCCACGGCCAGCGCCATGGTGTCAGCAAGAACAGAGGGAAGGAAGCCCCACCACCCGCGGCAGGAGTGGTCCCTGGGGATAGGAGAGGGGTGGGTGCTGGGCTGGGGCAGGGGGACCCACCATCCCATCCCAAAGCACCCCTCTTCCAGCTGCTGTGGCCCCCCTACCCTCTTCCCATGCTGCTGGGTGACCCGGTAGCATCACCCTGCCTGTGATACCCCCCCTCCCGGAACGAGCTGCTTCTGTGGATGCTGTGCCGCGGTGCATGGAGGGTCCTGGCTCTCCAAAACCTCCTGGGATGGGTTGGGCAGCCCCAGCCCTGGGTAAGTGAAGCCCCTTGGGGCCCCTGTGCCAAGCACACGGCGCTGCAGCACTCATCCCCCCAGCCAAGATGTTCTGCAAGGAGGCCTGGGGGGCCCTCGGGGCGAGGGGACCAACGCTGGGGCTCAGCCCTGCCCATCAGGGCAGCGGTGGCACACAGGGCTGGGGGACAAATGCCTCCAGCTTCAGCCTCATACCACACTGGGGATGAGTTTGCCACTCAGCACAAAGTCATGTCCCCATCCCCAGCAGCCAGCTGTGGAAACCACCGTGCTGGGCACAGATTGGGGCAAGACCCCTTCCTGCACCCCAGCAGCTGGGTCCCTGCACCCCCAACCCCACCAGGCTCAGCAAAGAAAGGCACCGAGAGAGGCCAGTCCCTGAAGGCACCACCCGCAGGGTCTCCCCTGCCCACCACCCACACCCTCACCCCGTAGGAGGCAGTGAGGGAGATGCCAGGGCTGTGGGCACCCTTGGGCTCGCTCTGCTGCCAGGAGAGCTGGCTGGGATGGTGCTAGCGATAGACTACCTGCTGCTGGCCCTGGATCCGCATGTACTCCATCCGCTGCTTTATGTGCTTGCTTTTGTCGGGGCTGCCCTGCTGCTGGCTCTGCTTCAGCCGGGACGCCGGGTTCACCACCTTCATGGCTGGGATGGAAACGCCACCGCTCTGTCGGGACAGAGAATTTGGGGAAAGGGGTTAAAACTGGCAGATGAAAGCCCACACCGGCCCCGTCGGCAGCTGGGCACTGCCAACGCTGGGCATCGGATGCCTGGAGCTGTGCCGAGCCCCTGTGGCACCACCGTGCCATCCCTGCCCGGACCAGCCTGTGGTGGCAAACCCAGGCAAGGACGAGGTCACCAGCTCCATGTGCCAAAGGAGCTGTCACTGTGCAATGCTTTGCCGAGCTCAGAAACCAGACAGGACTTACCAGGCGCCACCACTGCAAGGCAAAGAGGGAGTTTGGGGCAGACACGGCAAACACCAGGAGACCAAGGGCAGGAGGAGAGCATCCCTGCCAGGGCAGGGCTGCACGGCCAAGAGAAAGGAAAAGAGGCGACGGCAGGCAGAAGCAGATTCCAGGTGGAAACGGCGGCAGTGGGAATACAGAGGTTTTTATTAACTAGCTGTGCAGAGACGGAGATACAAAGACTTGCACGAGCAGCAGCGAGGGAAGCGGTACCTGTACACACATCCCCTGGCACTGCGGGTCCCTAAAGCCGTGCCCGCCACGCATCCCCCCGCTGCCCGGGGCACCCCGATCCTCTCCCTGCCATCCCTGCTGCCTCCTGCCTGCCCCATGCCAAGTCCGGAGCAGCTGCTGCAGGAGCAAAACCGGCAGCACCGATGCTGCCCCAGAGATGTGCGATTGCTGCCCAGATTGCACCTCCGATGGGAGAGGGCCAACGGGTTATCGTAGCGATGGCTACACGGCTCTCTGTGCCGCCTGTCCTGCCTGCCCTGCCCTGCGACCCTCAGTTGGCACACGGATGGGACGTGGGGACTCCTGTACCCCACAGCACATGGAAATCCAGCCCCTGCCTGCACCACACCTTCCCCAGTGCCCCAGCATCCCCGGCACAAGCAGGCACTGGATCTCAGCCTTCGCAACCAACTCGCAGCATCCTTGAAAGGTGGCACAAGACCTGCCCTCTCCCGCCTCCGCTTTCAGCACCGACTGAGCTGCGCAGCCTCTCCTGCTAAACCCTGAGCTGAGCTTTGCTTTCTGCGCACCCATGCACGTGCCATAAATCCATCCCGCAACTCCGCTTCTAGTTTGCCAGGCTCCAGCGGTGCAGCGGGAGCTGACAACGGGAGAAATGGCAGCTACACCCACTCGACAGCCCATTCACCCAGCGAGAGCACCGCGACGGGGCCGCGGCGGTGCTGAGAAGCGGGGCTGAGATAATTGCTGCAAATGAAAAAGGAGATTTATTCCCCAGCGCTGAGCGTTAATAAAGGAGCAGGCTGACATCGGAGCGGCTGAGGGCATTTTCCCCCCTCTTTTCCCAGCTATTCAGCCAGCCGAGCGGCTGCCGCAGATTCCAGCAGAAACCAATTTGGATGGCTTCGGGGAGCCCGCGCTGTGATTTAATTAGGAGAAACAGCTGCCACGCTCAAACCGCAGTTCGTTAGAAAAGTGCTTATGCAAAACGAGGGACGCTGCTTCGTCACCCAGTGCACCCAGCCCTCGCCAGCCCCGTGGGATGCACATCGCTGGCCCTGTGCTCATCACCAGCAGCGTTCTCAGCCACAAAACCTGCCAGGGTAGAAGGTACCAGCTTAGCCGGGGTCTAATTCGGTGCTAGGGCACAGCAAGGGATGGCACTGGGTGGCACCGGCACCGGCGAGGGGCAGACGGCAGCGCTGCCTGGCACCACCTGCCTTCCCGCTGCTGACTCTGCTGCCTGCAGTCTCGCTCCCGCTTGCCTGCGCTTCCCAAACCCGTTCAAGCAACAGGGAGAAAAGGAGATTTGTTTTCCACCTTGGCTCTGCCTGGAGGTAGAGTCACAGAGAGGGAGCAGGTAGAGGTGGAGGAAGAGAGACATCAGAGTGAGTCCGGGGCAGAGCACAGCAAGAGGAGTAATAGAAAATAAACCTGCGGAGTGTCGAGGGAGAGCTGCGGCTTGGGTAGCAGAGGTGGCTTGTTCTTGCTTGGAGACTGACTCTCGTGAGCATCATCTTTGGCCTGACTGAGGTCCAGGGCAGTCCCATCATCACAGCGACTGTATTTGAGATCCCTCAGACCTTCCTTGGTCTCCTTGCCAGCATCCTTGGATCCCGCTTGTCCTCGCAGTTCTTTAGGGAATACAAATTCAACCAAGGGATGGCTGCTGATCTCACTGATGGTTATTTCCAGCTCACGGATAGTTTCTTCCAGGCTATCCAGTCTCTGGTATGTGCCTTCATAAATCTCCTTGCTGCACGGATTCATGGAGCGGCGAGGGGACACCTGCCCTTCGCAGAGCCCTGGCGCTGCCTTCCCCCCAGCCCCGGCATCCTCCGTGCCACCTCCTCCCCTGGCAGCTGGAGCTGCACAATCGCTTGGCCTTGAGAAAGCAGCAACCTGCTCCCCGGGATGCTCAGCCCGGGACTGTCCGCTTCCCCACGGGGCTGGATCCCTGCCCGGGAAAGCTCTGGGATTTAGCACTGGGCAGGCTGGGGCTGGTGAGCCGTCCTCCCTCCAGGCTTGTCTGCAAGCCCCAGCAGAATCCCCAGGAGGGAGCGATGCCTCCTGTGTGCTTCGCCTGGTTCCTCCTTGGGGGTCCCCATCACTGGGAAGCTGGGGGACGGCAGCCGGTGCTCCGCTGCCTGCACCGGTGGAGGGGAGCGCTGCCTCTCCAGCTCCAGGACCCCTGGCTTCCCCCCGGGGACAAGGAGGCTGTGCAGCCAAGGGACCTCGGTGAGACATCTTGCTGCTGCCTTCTTGCCTGCTGGCAGCATTCAGAGCAGTGTCCCCTCCTTCTGCCCCCACGGGTTGGCTCGTTTTATGCCTTGGGAAAGGTGGGACCTTGCTGGCTACTAGAGGGAACCTCCGAGTCTCTCCTGCTGCATGGGCACAGCCCTGAGATGGGCTGCTCGGGGGGTGCGGGGCTGAGGCTGGAGGGTACCCAGCTGTGGACGGGGACTTTTTGGAGATGCCAGGAGACACAGGGCATTTCCTTCCCGCCTCGGGTGCAAGCTCCCCTCCTGCTCCTCCGCCGTTGGGGTCCCCATGCTCTGAGCAGCCCGTTGCCATCCACTCCAGTTCGGCTTCGGGGGACGGCGGTTCAGACACCCACTCGGTGAGCACAATCTGCGGGAGGGAGAAAGCCCTGCTCCCTGGGGCTGCCAGGGCCGGCGGCTCCTAGGTAGAGAATTCAGACAGATTAAGAGCCGGGGGAGAGCAGGAGCTGCGGGGGAGCTGTATGTGTCTGCACGCACTACTGGGGTCCCCCATTGCTGGTGCCTCCAGGCATCGCAGCGCTGTGGGGAGGTGCTCAGCCAGGAAGGGGGATGCTCAGCTCCCTCCTGACCAGCTCCGATGTCCCATCGGTACCCACAGCACGGACAGGGACCGGTTTTCTACTGTGCTTAAGGCAACCTGGGTTTGGGAGACTTTGGAAATAACTTATTAGCAAAAATGAGTTGGTGCTGCTGCACTTCCCGAACGCCTTCGGAAACCTGACTGCCACCATCCGCCTCGGATTTCTCCCATGCTGGTATAAACTGGCATGGCACTGGTGCACGAGCAGAGCCTGCTCGGCCCCACAGGACACCAGGGCTCCCAGTGGAGCTGAAGGCAGGGGACGAGGCATCGCAAACAAGCTGCCAAGGGCCACCAGACCTTAAAAGCCCTGAGTAGTGAGAAGTCACCTAGAAAATGCTGTCCTTCATCCCTCACCTCTCTGTTCCTGTCCCAGGGGAGATGCAACGAGCTGTGCAATGCCCGGGGAACTAGAGCTGGCCATGCCTCCACGAGGTGAGGGAAAGTGAGCTGGAGAGATGCTCTGGCAGAAGAGTTGCCTCCCTGCAGCTGCAGCCATGGGGACGCTGCTGGCACCTGAGCCCTACACTGGCCAGGGGTGCTGCTGCCTCTGCAGGGGCTTCACGTGCAGCCGGCCCCGGCCCCCTGCCCTCACGGCAGAGCAGGGTGGCACGGCGGTTACACCACACCGCCAGCTGGCACAGGACGGGCAGCGGGGACGCGTGCCCTGGCTCGGCGTGTCTCACTCGTGCCCCAGCCCTGGGGGTCTGAGTAGCACCCGCAGCAGAGGGGGAAGGAGACACAAGTGCTGGGGTGATTTACAGAGCTCTGGGTCCGGAGCTGGACCCATCCGACCTCCGGGGAGAGGGGTCTTTGCCCACAGGGACAAGAGATGCTGCTCTGGGGCAGCCATGGTGCTGGGTCTTCAGGAGAAGGGAGGGACCCAGCAGGACCCCTGCAACGTACCCAGACCCTCAAGAGCAGCTGAGCTGCCCTGGATGTGGCAGAGCTCCCTCACTAGATGCTTTCTGGTGAGGGGCTCAGCAGCACCCTCCATCCTTCTCTTTGCCCCCTTGTTCCCCCACCCTGGGCATCCCCTGCTCCAGCCCATCCACTCTCCAGGCACCTTCCTTCCCTCCTGCTCTCTCCACTCCAGAGCCCAGGGCAGGATGGAGGGCAGGAGGGCTGGGAGGGAGCTGGGCTGTGCCCACTCAGCACCCCAGCACCCAGGTGGGGTGATGGGGCCGAGCCCAAAGCAGGTCCCAGCAGCCATAAGCCTCTGGTCCAGCCCTTCACCTTCCACCCGCGTCATGCACGTGGAGCAGGGTGTACCTGCGCAGGGCACGACATGCATCACCCCCCACCGCCCCTTCCAGTGACAATCCCCCCAGGCACCCAGTGCGGTGTGTGAGCGGCGAGCCCCCTCCCCATGCCCTGCCCGGTGCAGTGCGGGGGTGGCCCCTTCCTTCCTCCCATCCATATGGGTGCAGGATCTGGCCCTGACGGGAGCTGCAGCAGCTCCGTGCTGCTGTTGCATGGGTTAGTGCTCAGTCCTGTGCCGTGTCAGTGCCGCACGCGCAGTGGCGGTGAGCGAGGGAGTGGAGAGAAGCCATTAGTTTGTTAAATCAGAGAAAGAAGCAGAAGTGAGTTAAAAAGAAGCAGGAGAGGAGGTGGTTAAAGTGCAGCCCGTTGAAGGGATCGTGGCTCAGAGCGAGCTGTTACCTTCCATCCTTCGGCTGCAACGGAGGCTCCGTTGGGCCACGAGTCTACGTGCCCAGGGGAGACGGCAGCCGCGAGCGGATCATAACGGAGCTTGGGAAGGAAAGGGGAGGCAGAGCTTCTCTGAAACACCTGGGGAGTCAAACACGGGGGGTTGGAGGAGGGAGGCTTGGGGGGAATAACGACGCAGCCCATGTCTGCAAGGATGCTTGCTATGGTCACGCCAGGACCGGGGCTCAGCAGCTGTCAGCAGCGAGCGAAACATCGGCTGTTCTCATCAGCCGCCGAGGCAGCTCTGTCCCTCGCTGCCAGCAGCACCGCCGGTGCCCTGCCTCCTGGGGAAACCAGTCAAGGAAAAGCCATCCATTACCCACTTGGGCACCTCGACCATAGCAAACGGGGCAAGGACGTGGGGCACAGCCAGCTTGGGGGAGTTCAGAGCCTAAGGACGGCGTCTTGGGTGGGATCTCTGCAGGGCACCCTGTGCACAAAACCCAGTGAACTTCCAGCTGAAGCTGCGTAGCATTAAAAAACAAATGAGTTTGGCTTAAAGCCCAGGACGGGGTAGAAGCGCTGAAGAGAGATGGTGAACCAGGCATGCAGCATCTGGACCCACTGAGGGGTCCGGCAGGGTGCAACTGCTCCGTGCTGCCCGTCCCCACGGCACCGCGCTCCTGCTGGGAGACATGTGAGGAGGGGGAAGGCCACTGCTGTGCCGACGTGTGGGATGTCACTCCCTAGACCCAATCCCAAGGTGTTCCCCACAGCTGCCTGGAGCTGGGCGCAGCCACGTGTGAGCGGACAGGGCAGGGTGGGCATCGCATGCGGTGCGGATAAGCTGGGGCATCCCGCAGCCCCTCCCGCACTCACCTCCAGCTCCGCAATGATGCGGTCCTCGTCGTCGTCGTCTTTGATGGCAGAGGCGATGATGGGGGGGGTGGACGCTGGCCTGACCACCTCCGACACTGTCCTTCTCAGCTTCACCTGGGGCTTCTGGGTTTCCAGCTCCTCTGACTCGGCCTTCTGCCAGGGGGGAGCAGGGCAGTGAGGGGTGGGGGGCACTGGGAGCCAGGGCTGGTCCTGCTGACGGTGACCCCCTCAATCCAGCCCAGCAGCCATCCTCCGGCCCCACTCCCTACCTTCATAAAACTGGGCTCCTTCTTGCTGGTGACGATGACTTCGCCGCTGCGGGTTGTGGTCAGCCCGTGGGACGAGGGGAAGCTGCGGCGCGGCGGGGGTGGTGGCGGCGATTTGGAAGGTTTCTCGGTCCGGTACCGCGGCACCGTCAGTTCGTCTGGGCACAAACGATGCTGTGAGGGCACGAGACCTTTCCCTGCCCCTCTAATACAACACCCGAGGCTCTCCCACTGCCTCCCCAGGTGTAAACCTCCCCTTGCGGCAGCACGGCTCAGCCCAGGGAGACCCATCGGTGATGGCACGGCCAGGGCACCCCCAGCCCTGGGATCCAGAGGTCCTGCCCTCCCCACACCCTACCTGAGCCCCTGCGGCCATTGGGGTCCCCCTTGCCCCCCGACTTCGGCGCATGCTGCGGCTTGGAGGGTTTGTGCTCAGGCGTGGAGGCGGCGCTGCCGCTGCCCGTGGTTTGCTTGTGCTTGGCAGCGAACTCCAGGTCAGGGATGGCCTTCATCAGCTCGGCTTGCGTCTCCTCCAGGAGGCGGTTGATGTCCTTGGCACTGTACTGGGTCAGCGCTGCCCGCTTCTCCTCCCAGTCCCGCTCGGCAGCCTGTGGACGGCAGGCAGAGCCCTCTGCAGCCCCCATCCGCACGCAGCTTCTCCTGCCCTTGCAGGCAGGATGTGACCCACAGCCCTGCTGCCACCCCCCCAACCTCCCCCGGGAGGAGCAGGGAGGCCAGCGCTGCCCCCACCCCCAAGCCGCCCCCCTGCAGCGTGCAATTGGGGGTGCTCCCAAGGCTGCATCACCTGGGGCCCCCCACCCTCCAGACACCCCACTGGCTGCAAACGCAGCAAAGAGGAGGGAGGATGGACCCCATTCCTGTTCCCAGTTTCAGCTGGGAGACATCAGGATAGACCCTCTAGAAAAGCCTCCCATCCCAGGCTCTCACCTCCACGGATACAGCTTTATCTGCACTCTTCTTGCTGGGGGTCTCCGGGCCCGTCTGGGTCTTGGCGGGTACCATCTCCGGAGCTCGGGAAGGGTTATTGCTCTTGGAGGGGTGGGTCTGGGTTTGGGGGGGGCTGTGCCCAAAGCTGGGCACACCCAGGGTCTCGGTGGCAGCCGTCAGGTGGTGAAGGCTCACTGGGGGGCTGGTGGGCATCTCCAAATCCAGCCCTTTGCTGAAGTCTGTCTCGGGGGCCACCTTCTTGGGGGACTGGCTGAGGTTGCTGGGGGAGGTCCACATGCCCTCGTCCACTTGCCTGCCAGGGACAGAGCAAAGGTGCTGGGTCACAGCACGGTACTGGGGGGGTTACGGCACCCTCTCCAAGCCCCGTCAGAAAAAGCTTGCTCTCCTGCAACACTGCGTTACATGGCTGAAGGTTTAGGTTCTCTGGTGTCTAGGAAGGGGTTGGAGTTGATGCTACAGCCTGTCTTGGGGGAGCACACGAATGAGCTCCTCTACCTGGCTGTCCATTTTCATGAAGCTTATAGGAAATCGGATCTCTCCAAATCCTACCCCTCCGTCAGATCTGCCTGAAATTGCCCTTTGGATTCAGGAGTTATTAGGGCCGGGAAATGACAGGTAGGCAGATTCAGACACTGCGTGATCATACAAGCTCATTTCCATAGAAAACCAGGCTAGCAAGGAGCCCGAGGCGAGCCCGGTGCCGAGCGCTCCTCCTGCAGCGTGGCCGAGCTGTAAGCCATCCCCAAAGGTCTCGTAATAGGAAGAGGCAGGTGGGCTCAGCCAGGGTGCACGGCCCAGCCTGCCACCATCATTAGACATGGAAGATGATGTTTCTCCAGCTGCATGTTTTTCTGCTCCTCAGGAAAGAGATTTCTGATCGCTCTATCCTTTCTATCTGGATATACGACCACATTTTTTTCAAGGTGATAAGGAAAAGTCAGTTTACAAAGGGGTTCCCACATACACACTGCAAAGGACCGAGGGCATTTTTTAGTTCCTTAATAGAAAAATGAACAAATTATATATATATATATATGAAATAGAAAAAAGAAGAGCTTTTTTTCAACAGCCCTTGGGATTTGCATCCGTAAGGCACATGTGCCAGGGGCACAGGGACAACTGAAGGGACAAACTGTGTCCTCCAAAGTGCTCAGGGGGCTGGGATGGGGGCTTGGTGCTCACCTGCGGATCTGGGCGAGGGTGTCCGTCACCGTCTTGCAGCGCTTGAGCAGACCATCGAGGCGGTTCGGCTCCTCCTTGAGGAACTTGACAGCTTCCACCTCCACCCGCAGCACCACCCGCATCTTGCTCTGCAGGCTGGGGAACTGGGCTGGGGTGGGAGACGGGGGAGTCACCAAGGAGCCCGTCCTGGTGCCCAGCTGGCAGTGCCAGGGCACCCCGCACCCACCAAAACCAGCAAGGGGTCATAGAATGGTTTGGGTTGGAAGGGACCTTGAAGACCACCTAGCCATGGGCAGGGCCACCCGCCGCTCGACCAGGGTGCTCAAAGACTTGTCCAGCCTGGACTTAGACACTTCCAGGGATGGGGCATCCACAGCTTCTCTGGGCAACCTGTGCCAGTGCCTCACCACCCTCACAGTGAAGAATTCCTTCCTAATATCTAAGCTAAATCTGCTCTTTTCTAGTTTAAAACCATTACTCCTTGTCCTGTCGCTACTAAAAAGTCTGTCACCATCTTTCTTACAAGCCCCCTTAGGTAATGGAAGGTGCTCTAAGGTGTCCCCAGAACCTTCTCAAGGTTGAACAACCCCAATTCTCTCAGCGTGTCCTCACAGGAGAGCCCTCTGACCATCTTCGTGGCCATCATACCCACGGCAAGGGCACCCTGCCAAACGGAGCGGGATGAATCCTGGGGAGCCTGGGCTAGTGTCTCCTCTGCTCCCCATGCCCATCATCCCTTCTCCGTCCACCCGCAGGCACCAATTTTTGCCCCTGAAGGTGTCCCCTCCACATCCGTGGGCACCAAACACTGCTGTGGAGCTGGGGCTTTGGTACCCAGGACACTGGGGACGTGGTGGCAAGGGCTGACGTGGAGCAGGTTGCTCCCGGCTCCCTGCCCGCTGCTCTGCTCGCCCTCCCAGCTGCTCAGCATCAGCCTGACTTTATGGAAAGGCTATAGGAAAGTGGAGCTGCTCCTGCCTCTGCCCCCCCGGCCCTCCCCACAGCCCCCCATGGCCCCTCTTCTTGCAACCTCAGCAACAGCTGCCACATCACCGTTCACTGTCTGCCTTGGCTCTGGCAGGCAGGAGCTCTGCCACGTTGAATCGAGGTGCTGGCCGTCTGCGGGAGGCAGGATGGGGGCAGCCCGGGGGTGGGAGGCTGCAGAAGTGGCAAAATCAAAGGCAGCACGCACATGGGTGGGCAAGCACAAGGTCCTGCGGGACAGGGGCAGGCAGCAGCTCTGAGCAATGGTGAGATGTCAGGGGGACTCGGGCAGGGGCTGCAGGATGGACTTGGACAGCTAGCAGAGCAACGGGCAGGCGGCAGGAGTGTGGGGTGCAGCCCTCACCCCTGCGGCAGCCCAAAGCCTGCAGGACACACACCCCACCAAGAACCCGGGGAACCTGCCCTGAGGATGCAGGCGAACATGCCGGTAGGTGCAAACACACAAACCCAGAGGGAACAGGTAACTTGGAGCATCCCGCGTGTGAGGATGGAGCAAGGAGATGCAGGCAAAGCTCTGCTTGCCACCCAGCCCTGGCCCCAGCCACGTCCTCACCCTTGAGGTCTGTCAGCGTCTCCCCCAGCTGCTTGAGCACCACCGCCTTCTCCTCCAGCTCCTGCACAGGGATGAGCCGGTGGTTGTGGGCCAGGTCCTTCTGGATCTTCTCCACTGACTTCTCCAGGTCACTGTGAGCACAGAGGCAGGGCAGGGGTGTCACTGCTGCTCCGGGATGCTGGAGAGCCCCAGGGGTGGCCAGCCTTGCAGGTCCCCGCACAGCAGAGGGGAGAGGACAGCTGGGCTGGGGACCCCTCCTCATGCTAGACATGCTGTAGAGGATGTGACCTGGCACCGTGCAGAGCTGCTGATTTACACCCATGGAGGATCTGGCCCATTGAGGCCAGTGGGTGAGGACCCCCCTCCCCACTTGCGTGCCCAGCTCTGCCGCCAGCCCGGGCTCACTTGAGCTGCTGGGTGATCAGCTCCTCCTCGTTGAGGTAACGGAGCCGTTCCTCTTCCACCAAGCTGCGCTGGCGCTGCAGGGGGTCCTCGTGCTTGCGCATGGTGTCCGTCACCCGCACGCTGATCTCCGTCTCCGTCCGCCGCAGCATCGTCTTCACCATCTCCTGGTTCTGCAGCTGCGGGGATGAGGAGGGGGGATTCAGGCTGGGCAAGATCCCCCCCGCGATGGATAACCGGCCGCATGCAAAATCACCAGGAAAGAGGGATTCTTCCACACCAAGAAGAGCTGGGCCAGGTTGGGGACCCCCCCGCCGCCACCCCCGGGACCCACCTGCAGCTTCTTGAGCTGCTGCAGCTGGTTGCGGAGGTCGCTGGTGTTCTGCTGCAGGTCGTGGAGGTGCAGCTGCATGTGCAAGCGGGTGATGGCAGTGGGCTGCCCCGCCGGCGTGCTGGTGGCGGAGGGCGGCGGGGGTGCAGGCACCGGTGTCCCCATGCCACTGCGGCTGGTCGCTGCGGGGAGGGCAAGCAGAGGCTGCTGAGGGAAGATACCCCACCCCAGGGGAGGTTGCAGGCTCCGCTCCTCTGCTTTTCCCAGGAAAGACCTCTCTTTCCCCACCCCGTGCTTCAGTCAGCATTTCGGGGTGGTCTCCAAAACTACCCCATCCACAGCACCGCCATGCTGGCTCCATGGAAAGGCCACCCCAGAGCTGCCCCTTAACATCACGGGGGGGTCCCGCTGGTTGTTGGCACGTGGTGGGGGCTGCAGAGCCCCGCTCCTGCACCCACCCTGGGACTCCCAGCAGCTGTGGGGCAGAGCGGGGGGGTGCTGCAGGGTGAGGGGCTGGGTCTCCAGTCACTTACACGCTGATGGGGGGGTCCCACCGTTGGTGGCTTCTGTCTTCTCGCTGCAATGAAAGAGAGGAGAGGAGCGAGGGTGGACCAGGCACCTCCATCCTCCCTGACTCAGGGGGCTGCAGGGGCACGGCGGGGGCTGGCATCCCCTGGGAGGGGGGCAGGACCCCCCAGCCTCACAGCAAGCAGCCCAGCTGGAGGCATCCCCCCCCTGCAACAGACCCGGGGTCCCACGCCTGCTGTCCAGCTCCGTACCTGGGGGTCTCAGCTTCGGAACCTCGGAGCAGCGCGCTCTGCACCAGCCCCGTCAGGCTGGCGATCTGCTTCTCCATCGCCTCCATCCGCTCCCTGCCATGGGGGAGGGAGAGAGGCCAGGTCAGGAGGTGGCTCCAGCACCACCAACACGCTCAGGGTCATCCTGCCCTCACCTGCACCCACCCACCGGGTCCCTGCAAGTCCCCGGAGGGACATCGGGGAGGTGGCAGCGCTGCTGTCACCAGCAACATCCACCTCCTTCATTCCCTCTCCTTGCCTCCGGCTCCCCCGCATCGCTCCCCTCAGCACAATTTGGTGCTCCGTTGCCCATCCCAGCACCTCTGCTGTGGTGGTGATGGGGCAAAGCCTTCCTCCGCTCTTCCTCTACCTCCCCAGCTGCACCAAGCTCATATCTGCGGGGGGGTTCCCCCAGTGCCCCATCTCACCTCGTTTCTGTGTCCTTGGCTGGTCCAGGGGAGCCGAATCCCGAGAGCGGGCGGTCGCCAGGGCCGGGGAAGAGCTCCGGTGGGCCGGAGGAGCTGGGGTTGCGTGGCTTGTTGACGGGGCTCTCCATGAAGACGGAGGAGCAGGAGTCCTTGCGGAAGGACTGACGGACGGGTGAGGAGCGGCTGGGGGGTCCCGAGTAGGGGCTGTGCGGGCTCTGCCCCGGCTGCACGTCCACGAGCCGGCCATCAGCCATCTTCTGGGGGGAGGAGGGGGGCATGCGGAAACCCAAGCCAGGTCCGTACGTCTCGCTGTAAATGGGCGCGTTGGGCTTGTACAGGGTGTCCTCCAGCTCCGTCTGCAAGGCGGCCGCCGAGTAGGTGCTGAGGGAACGAACGGAGCCCCGCTTGTACAGCCCCCCTGAGTAGCCGAAAGGGTCTCCCATGCCAGCCAGGGACTGGGTGGAGGTGATGCTGAGCCGCCCCTCGTGCACCATGCCGTAGGGATCGGCGTACAGCCCCTCGTTCTTCACCAGCACTACGTTCTTCCCAGCCAGGTCCTCATCCGGCTTCACATCCCGGCGCTCCAGGATGGCGCTGGGGCTGGGCGAGACGCCCTGGGCGGGCGGCAGGTTGGAGAGACGCTCGCTGTGATGGACGGGGCTGCCGGCGTAGGAGGGCGGGCGGCCCCCGCTGTAGGACATGCGGGAGCGGGATGGGGAGGAGGACTGGAGCACCGGCGGAGGGGAGCCGGAGGTGAGGTGGGAAGCCGGGGACATGTTGTTCAGCCGGCGGGTGGGAGATGACTCCCTGGAGGTGTACACCATCTCCCTCTGCGGAAAGGGGCAGGGGTTGTCAGCACCACGTCCCTGCGGGCTGGCCCCCCGCCCTCGCCCTGCCCTGCTGGGACCCTGCCTTGCTGCACCCCCCGACCACCCAGATCTGCAGCTCCTGCGTCTTCACCTGGCCTTGGCAAACAGCAGCTCCCTCATTCCCATCCGGGAGCGGGATGATTTATTCTGATGAATCCCCTAATTATCATGTTTATTACCCTGCTGTCAGGTTTCAAACATCCATTCTCTTAAAGTAACACTTAACAACGCTGGAACTGGGCAAGACAAATCACAGCCATTACTCCGTCCACAAACACACGCAATTACCAGTCCCTGTCTCCATCACTTTCTCTCTTTACTGGTCCCAGCCCACCGGGTGCACCCACACTGCGGGTTCTCCCTGTGACACCCCGTTGTTCCCCCTTACCCTCAGGTCACCGTTGGTGATGTGTGAGGCTGGGAACGAGGCGTAGAGCGGCTCTTTCCGGTAGATTTTAATGATGCTTCTGTCCTGGATGTCACTGAAAGGAGAGGTAGAGCCGTGAGCATCCCAGAGAGACAGCCACCGAGCCCCCAGCAAGCCCCAGCCACGGGACTGTGCCCACGCCCATCCTTCTGCTTTCACCCCACTAATTTGTGATGCCCGGTGGATTTCTGAGCCCCCCCACCCTCACCGGACATCCTCCAGCTCGTAGAAGACATTGCGCGACTCGTCCTTGATGAGGATGGCAGTGTTGGGGGACTTCAGCATCCCCATGGTGAGCTTCTGGGGGAACATGTGGACGATGAGGGCGTGCAGGGTGTCCATGCTGCTGATCTCGTGGGTGATGTGGACGCGCCTCGTCTCATCCCCAAACTGCAGGAAAAGGACCCCTGGAAGGAGAGGGAGCAGAGAGGGGTGAGGTGTGCCCGCATCCCTTCGCCACGTAGCGGCGAAGACGTGCCGAGGCCAGTGATGCTCGCCGTGTGCGCCCGGCCAAGGGCTCAGGGACCTCTGGCCACCCTGGAGCAGTGAGGCCGAAGGCAAGTCATCCCCCCTGGCCACCCTTCATGGCGTGTGGTGCCTCCCACTCCTCCTGGGATTATTTGGGCAGATACAAACCAACCCCGCAGCCGGCACGTGCCAGCATCTGCCCGCAGAGGCAGGCAGAGAGGTTTGGTGGTGGCCGGGCAGGTTCGTGCTGCCCATCCCGAGGGCACAGGGTCCTGAGGGTACCTGGCGACCGCAGTTTCGTCTGGCTGGTGGAGCGGGACAAGGGCAAGCTCTGCCGGAATCTGTTCATCCTGTTGAACCCCAGGGGCAGCTCCGCTTCCGACATGGTTTCCAGGGATTCGGCCGAGGCGAAGGAGAGTTTGGCTTGATCGGCCAAGCCGGGCTGGGAGCCCTGGGAGTGTCGGGAGCTCCTCGTCTGCAAGGGGAGAGGAGAGAGGTCAGGGGAGAGTGGTGCTGGGTACCCCAGCCCAGGTGTGCTGCTCCCGCTTTTCCTCCGGAGCCCGGTGCCGGGATGAAGAGGCTTGGGTGAGGCTGAGCCACATCCAGGGATGCTCAGTCCCGGATCCCCAGCTGAGTCAGCACACTGTGGTCCAGATAGAGCACCAGCTCCAAGCTTCCCCCACCTCCCGCTCTAGGCAGGTACAATCCTTTACGGTCCCCTTGCCTCCTGCAATTGCTCGCTCACGTTTTCCGCTTCGGGCTGGCAGCACGCTGTATCTCAAAGCCTCCCAGCATCATTCCAGGCGCCTTTGAGTCCCCCCCACCAGCAACCTACTGGAAATCAAACCAGCACTAGCTAGCTGGTGACAGAGCCAGGGCTCACACGCAAGCACTGGAATAACCTTAGCAATTACAGGAGGTTACACATCCATTACACCAATGAACCAGCTCCCGGGAAACATAAATGCCTGGCTTATTCTGGAAGCAAAGCAGCGGCAAGGTTTATGGCTGCCTGAGCCAGGGGAAAGTAATGGGTTTGGGTTTAGAGCAGTAAAAATTTAATATGCCAGGAGTCCAATTTCACACGGCCAAGCGTATAGCCGCTGCGTAAAAAGTTCAAGCTATAGCCATGGGCTCTCTGCACAAACATCTCCAAACTGGCAGCTGGATCCCCCTGCCACAGGTACCCGCCCGGCAGCGGAGCGAACGCTGCCTGTCGATACCCAGGAGTACAAGGCTCGATTTTCCAGACTCATGTTTAACGTTGGCAAATCAAACAGGGAGAACAAACAGCTCCTGGGGTGTGGAAAAGGCGGCATGGAAGGGACAACAGCTCTATTTTAACACCAAAAAGAAAAATCAATATGAAATGATAACAGCCATCATCATCATTCAAATTAGACATTAATTGGGAGATTTAATTAATCCTGCGGGGCGGGGTTTTCTAGCACTTGAAATGTTCTCGCCGTAGCTAATTGCTGGAAAATTGACTGCTTCGTTTTGTTGTTGTTGTTTTAGCACAAAGCGTGCTGGCAGCGCAGATGCTTAAAGTCTTACATCAAGAAAGGGAAGCGGGGCTGGACTGAAGCGGGGCCAGCGCATCCACCAGCGCCGTCCATGGGGGGCTGGGGGGGCTCTGCAGCAGGTAAGGAAGCTGCAGTGAGCAGGTGATGGAGAGACCTGGTCTCCTCTCCCCCCTGTTCATGGCGTGCAGGTTTTTGGGGCTCCCCCTCTTTGCACAGCCCTGGGAAAGCTTGAGGGCTGGTGGTCCCCCACCTCTGGCTGCCGTGCCGCCCCTCCAGCTCCCGCCCCAGGATGGCTCCTTGGCCAGAGGGAAGCGCAGGGATGGGGCAGGATGTGACCCACGCTGCCAGGGCTGCACCTCAGCCTCCTGGCAGCCCTCTCCTCGTGTTCCGTGCCAGCGGGGTCTCACCGTGCCCTGTCCCCATCCATCCCTCCCCGCTCCCCCCAGCCAGAGCCCACATCTGGGCTGGACTTCAAAAGCTGTTGAGCTTTCACGTGAGATGACAAAAGGCTTCTGGCTCCCCTCCCTCCCCAGGGCGTGTTTTGTCTGGAGACAATAATCATAAGAAAAATTGATTTAGCTGGGGGGGGCGGGGGGGAATTTCTGCCTCCCCCTCCTCATGGCACAATGGGGCGGCTGAGACAGCGTTGCCAAGTAGCATCCTTGTTGCTAAGGGCTGTGTCAGTGTGCGTGCTTCAGTGCATCACTCCAGCACGCCACGGTCCCTACAGCCCCTATAGCATGACACCCCCATGCACAGCGGTTCCTACAGCCCCTATAGCACGACGCCCCCATGCACAGCGGTCCCTACAGCCCCTATAGCATGACACCCCCATATACAGCGGTTCCCTACAGCCCCTATAGCACAACAGCCCCATGCACAGCGGTTCCTACAGCCCCTATAGCACAACACCGCAACGCACAGCAGTCCCTATAGCCCCTATAGCAAAACACCCCAATGCACAGCGGTCCCTACAGCCCCTATAGCACAACAGCCCCATGCACAGCGGTTCCTACAGCCCCTATAGCACAACACCCCAATGCACAGCAGTCCCTACAGCCCCTATAGCAAAACACCCCAATGCACAGCGGTCCCTACAGCCCCTATAGCAAA
>JAVJGI010000045.1:4503667-4524369 GCA_035590275.1 Ibycter americanus | reverse complement strand
TACAGCCCCTATAGCACAACAGCCCCATGCACAGCGGTTCCTACAGCCCCTATAGCACAACACCCCCATGCACAGCGGTCCCTACAGCCCCTATAGCAAAACACCCCCAATGCACAGCGGTCCCTACAGCCCCTATAGCAAAACACCCCCATGCACAGCGGTTCCTACAGCCCCTATAGCACAACACCACCACGCACAGCAGTCCCTAGAGCCCCTATAGCACAACACCCCAACGCACAGCGGTTCCTACAGCCCCTATAGCACAACACCCCAACGCACAGCGGTCCCTATAGCCTGCAGGATGGCTGTAGGAGCAGGGCAGTGGGGAGAGCTGCCCTGCTCCAGGTGAGCCCTGACCCCTCCCATCTTCTGCCGCTGCCCCAGGGTTGCAGGTGACCTCAAGTAATTAAGTTTACCTGATGAAGCTAATTATGGCATCAGTCAAAAAAAAAAAAAAAAAAAAAAGGAAAAAAAGGGCAAGATGGAAATTAATGGAGTTTTAGCCTGGAAGGGACAGTTCTGGGCTGACGCTCAGCACAATGTGCTCTCCCAACCCGAGCAGGGACACAGCAGCCCCGCAAAGCCCTGGCTGGCCCCAGGCGAAGAGCCGTACCCCCACTCCCCAGCACCCCCAGCTGCAGGGCACCTTCACGGGCACAGGACCCTCCGTGGTTGGGCACAGGACCTCCGCCTACCCCAGCCAAGGCAGGATGATGGAGAGCTGGAAAGGACGGACCCTGCGGGGGACACACACAGGATGGGACTCCAAGTGCTATGGGGCAGGGGGGGTCTGTGGCCATTTCGGCCACTCCGGCTTTGCCGGGGGGTGCAGCCGTGGGACGTGGGTGCCCACGGAGCCTTGCCACGGCGGGGAGCCAGGATGCCCAGCGAGGGGGGGGAGCGCGGCGGCTGCTCTGTCCTTGGCCTCCAGCAGCCCATTAATGAGCTGATTCCGAGGGAATTGTTTTTTATTGCTCTGCCTCACTAATGACTTATCCTGTTATAATAGGTTAACTGACAACTCAGCCTCCACGCATCCTGTCTCCCACCCCTGCTACCGGCTGGTGGTCTGGCAGCCCCCGGTAGCCCCCCGGGCAGCTCCGCTTGCCCCTCAGCCCCATTCACAGCACCTGCAGCCTTCCCGGAGCAGGTGGGACCTGGTCACCGAGGCCGTGGCTCACCCCAAGTGTGTCAGGACCTGACACACTCACGTAGCATCATCCATCACCATGGAGTTTAAAAGGGGTGCTCAGCTCCCTGCTGTGCCGCAGATGCTTTGGGGGGGCCCAATCCTGCCTTGCTGGCTGCCACTCTGGGATGAGCAGTGCCTGGACCTGCCTGTGCCAGTGCCTACGCTGACAGGATGGATGTCCCCTGCTGTCATGGGGGAATATGTCACCCCACCAAGCGCTGCCCCGCTGTCCATCCAGGGGAGGGGGAGATGTGGGGCTGCGGGCACTGCCCCGGTCCTGGGGGCACGCAAGGCTCCGGCTCCCTGGGTGCCGGCCAGGACCCGTGCTCGGGATGCATGGGCTGAGCTTTCAATCCGATGCAGGATATAAATAAACATCAAACCCTCGCCGCCATCTCTGGAAGGGAAAAGGTATTCTCTGCCTGGCCCAGACCATATCACGCATCCGCAGCCCAGGAGGATATCAAAGGCTGCAAACGGCAAGTACTGAGCGGACAACAACGATCCTAAAATCCTCCTGTTTCGGGAGCACCTTCCGTCCCAAAGGCCTCACCTTCCCGCCTGCCTGCTGTGTATCAAAGCCCCACGGCCAGACTGTGGCGAGGGTCGATGCTGGCACCCACCCAGGGTGCTGCTCTGCAGGCTGCCGTGGCCACGCAGCTCCCACCCCACACAGCTCCCAGCTGGGGAAGGCTCTTGGGGTGCAGGATAAATCCCAGCTGCTGCAGCAGCGCTTTGCAGGGAGGTGGCCAGAACCCACCCTGGACCCCCAGCTTGGAAGCAAAGGTGTTACGCCCCCGGCAGGGGCAGTTTTGTCCAAGCCCAGACCCCCCCACAAAGGGCTCCTGCACCTTCAGAAGAGCCTAGCATCCCCTGTGGGCACCGAGATCTTTCCCGGTGGCATCTGAAACCCACCCGCGGTGGCAGCGAGGGTCTGGAGGGGAAGGGACGCAGCTCTCCCGCTTGCTGTCCCTGCACCGCAGCGATGCCACGCTGGGAGATGACCCATTTCTTGCTGAGCCAGCATCATAGCACAGGGTTAATACGGTGCCGTGCTGATTCCTGCCCCGGCAGCTGTGCTGGGAGCTGTGCTGGGAGCCTGGGAGCTGTGCTGGGAGCCGTGGCAGGGCTGGCTCAGCCCCCAGCTCAGGGGCAGCAGCAGCAGCATCACCCCCAAGCCCACGGTCCCAACGCCTGCCCCGCACCACGGCTGGCAGCGTGGGAAGCAGCGGGTTCAGGGGCAGAGCACAAAGGGAAGGCGCAGGAATGTGGCTGCCCAGAAGCAAAACAAAAGCTGCCCAAGGCCAGGGGGCAGCGGTGCAGGAGCTCCGGCCCCAGCTGGCACCATCCGCAGGGAAGGCGAGCAGCTCGCTTGGGGAGCACAGAGCTGCGGCGGATGGGTGATGGGCACCAAGGTCAGGGTGTCTGCAGCACCCTAGGGAAGAAACCTGCTTGTGCTCTCTGCTGGGGAGCAGTTTCAAGCCCCCTGGGAGCCTCCCGCATGCTAGAGCCGAGGCAATCTCGCCGGCACAGAAGCATCAGCAAAACTTTGCACCCTGGGAGTGCACCACGGGTGCGATCTGGGTGATTCTCCCAGTGCAAACCCCTTTGCAAAGCACCCGGCTCCCCCCAAGCCCCTCCTGGGGAAGGCAGCGGAGCCAGGCTGCAAATGGCACTGGGAAACCCCCCCACTCCGACACCAGCGGGGCCAGGAGCATCCCCAGCCCCCCCGTGCCTCCCGGGGAGTCTTATATAAAAGAGGTGGGATGGAGAATGGAGGGAGACTTGGGGGCTTTGTCTTTTATCTCCCCAGAGCTAAAAAAAGATACAATTAAGCGATTCTTTTAGCTCCTAAAACTCCCAACAATCTCTTTACTGTCAGTGCAGAAGCAGCTTCATTATATCTGCCTGGCTAGGTAAGGATGCTTCTCTCCTCTCCCCTCCCTCCTTGTCCCCATCCCTCCCCTCCTTCCACACCCCTCTCCTATTTACCCTCCCCAGCTTCCAGGGCTGAATGCTCAGGGAAGGAAGGAAGGAGCCAAGCAGCCATCGGTGTTTGGGGGACCTGGGCGAGGAGCGGGATCGTCCCTTTGGACCCGGCAGTGATGGGCACTGCCGTTATCCCACTGGAACAGGGGTGAGCGGCAGAGCTGCTGGGTGTCGGTGGAGAGCCAAGGCAGCTGCAGGGAAGAGGGGGAGAGTTGAGCAGAGGAGCAGAGGGACCAGGGGCACAAAGGAGCGTGGCAGAAGGAGTTTGGAGGGAGCAGAGCTGGGGCAGAGAAGCAGCTCTGGACCTCCCGCGGGACACTGAAAAGAAGCTAGGAGGGGGAAAAAAAATACAAGAAAGAATGCGTGGGGAAAGGATCTCGCTCCAGGACAGAGCAGGGCACTCTGCAGCTGTTCCCATGCAAAACTCAAAGCCACCAGAGCTCATTAGTATTTCCACTCACTTCCTAAGACAGGCAGCAAGCCTGACCCGGCGGAGGGACCCTCGGAGATGGAGCAAAGGGTTTGTCACAGCGGAGGCAGCCGAGCCTCTGCCAGCCCCTCTCTCCTACCCACAGCGGGCTCTGAGGGTAGTGTCGGACTTGACCCGAGAAGAAAGCAGCCATCTCAGGCCCATTTCTGCTTGACCCCTCTGTACATCACACACCCTCCAGCGCTCTGTAACCTGTGGTGCTCAGGGGTGCTTCAGCCATGGTAAGAATATTATTTGCAACAAGAAAAGGGGGCAGCAGAAGAGGGGGTCCCTGAGCACCCTGCTGAGATGTGCGCAGGGCACACAGCTCCTCTACCCTCAACCTAGCACCCAGCCCAGCTCAGCCCCAGCCCTGCAGCCCCTCTCCCCCCCAAAAACCAGCTGGGAAAGCCAGAACCCAGCCCACACGTGCCGATACAGACCTGTACTCGCAGCTGGGATGGATAAGCCCTCGCTGTCCTAATGCCACTGGCAGCGTCTGGCCCCGAGCTCAGCCTCTCCCCACGAGCCCGCCGTCACCAGGCGAAGCAGCCTGGGCTGTGCCGGACAGCTGTTGCGGGGCTGGGTCCGGCGGCAGCCCCCGGACCCCCCCAGCTCACGCTCCATCCTGCCCCATTGGCAGGGATGATGCACTGGAGGGTGTCCAGGCTGGCCAGGCATTGCACTTGCACGGCTGGATGGAGCCCTGCAAAGGTCCTGGGCAACCGCAGGGCTCTGCCATGCTGCCGCCTTCCCAGCCCCTGCCTGTTTGCATCTCCTCTGCCACGCCACATGATGGGGATAAAGGCGAGGGCCCCCTAAAATCCACTCCAGGCAGCTTGGGAAACAGCTGGCATGGTGCTGGCAAGCCCAGCCCTGGCAAAGCAATGCAACCGGTTATTTACCAAGTACATAAACCCCCGGCTCCAGCCTCTGGTTGGACACTGATCTGGATTAATTCCTCATAATCCCCCTCTCACCATTTAATCCAGCATCTGACTACAGGTCCCATCTGGTGGTGTGCTGAGCTCTTGGGATGGGCACTGGAGCTCAGCACCCCGATGGTCCGGGCTGTGCTGGGGCTGAGGAGACCCCAGCAGCCTCCAGCTGCTGTGCTGGGAGCAGGGAAGGATGTTTTGGCATCACTGCTGTGCGGATGCTCGAGTTGTTGCTGAGCTGTACTGGGAGTCACCCCGCTCTCTTGCTGTGGGACCAGGGTGAGCCACTGCACCTTCTGTGCCATCTCCTGGCACAGCATCCCTTGGGGCTGGCGTTGGGAAGAGCCATGGGAGAGGGTAACGGGACCCTTCATGTGAGGTCCCACCTGATGCTTCTTGGACCCTTGCTCTCCGTCAGTCTTCTCTCCATCCCTGCCTGTCTCCCTATCTATCAAAAAAAAAAAAAATTCTATAAAAAAAAATAAAAATATCTATTTCTCTCAGGCATTACCTGTATCTCTACCCCTGCCTGTGTCCACATCCCCTCAAGCTGGTGCTCCAGGCCTCCTGTCCTGAATTCCCAGACTTCGGCTCACTGGAGCTAGCGGGGACCATCCCTCCTGGCAGCGTGAGGACTGTGACACTGCAGCACACCCCAGGGCCACCCTCCAGGCAGGGCCAGCAGCTAGAGGGGACAGTCAATATTTACAAGCCAGAGCTGAAGGAGAGCATCTCGGAAAGCCTGGCCCAGACCACAGCTCCCAGTCCGCACCATTCCCAGGGTAAATGGGATTCAAAAACAAAGGGATGGGGGGAAAAAACAGTGGACATGGTCCCTTTGCCCTCCTCACACCTGGAAAAGCCTTTCAATGGACATGGCAGTGTGACCCCCATCCCCAAACACACAGGCTCAGTGCTGCTTCGCTGGGCTGCTCCCGGACAGAGCCGAGCATCCTCCATCCTATCCGAGCCTCCTCCATCCCATCCATTAGAGAACTGTGTCTGTGCTAGGGGAGCTCGACCTGGAAAAGCCTCTCCCTGCACAGCAGGGAGATGCCTGGGGAGATGCTTTCAATGCCCAGAGGAAGGGGCTGGGGACCCTGGCCCTGCTGGGACCCCCCCTGGGTAAGGGGTCCCTTAGGGTGTGCTGGGAAGCGGGGCTGGAGCCTTGGCCACTCGCCTGCGCTGCCAGCGAGGGTCAGCAGCGAATAAAGCCGTTAGCAAAGCTGGGAGAAAAACAACATCTGTCCCTCCTGCAGCTCTGCTTCTGTCAACATTTCCAAGGAAAATTTTAATTGAAATTTGAAACTTTTTTTCTTTCTTTCAAGCAGCTCTGAGAGCTGTGAAAGAAGCAGAGGCAGGGGAGGGAGGGAGGGATTTCCAGGTACCTGTCCTGCAGTGTCATACACCACCACCCCCATTTCTCTGCCTGCCTGACCCCATCACACCATCACTGGGGGGTTTCAGCCAGGCCAGCCTGGTCCCAGCTGTTTGCCTGGGGGTCATTCAGCCCAGCTCTCAGTAAAGTGGTACCTGCCCATCCCTCTCTCCGAGATGCTGGGCTGAGGGCCCACCACCTCGGGCCCCTCCTGGGCCCCAGCAATGGCTGGAGGGGCTCCTGCGGAGGGGAGGGCTGTGCCGTTAGTGCCCGGGGGTGTGGGACAGTGGATCTTTGCCAAACGGATTCCAGTTTGGACAACCCCTCTGAGACTCCCCAGCCTGCCCAGTTCACATCAGGAGTGACCCAACGTGGCACTGACACCCCTGCAAACAAACCGCTGCCAGTGCATCACAAACTGTTCCATTCATTCATTCATTCATTCCTAACGAACTCCGCTCATCCTTAATTATTGATGCTCCTGGAGAGTGAGTCAGCGAAGAGCTGCCGGCTGTTTTGTAAGAGGAGCAGAGCCCAGGTAACAGGACACTTCCCCACCAGACAACATCTCACCTCGGGTCTGGCTGCGTATCCCTCCTGGGGAGCATCCCCAACTAGAACGCAGCTTCTCCAACTGGGATACAGCATCCCTGACCAGGATGCAGCACCTCCGACTGGAATACAGCATCCCTGATGAGGATGCAGCATCCCCAACTAGTACGCAGCACCTCCAACCGGGATGCAGCATCCCTGATTCAGGATGCAGCTTCCCCAGCACCTGGGCATCACCTCACCAGCCCCCCCCGCCCGGGTATCAGCTCTCAACTTTCAAACCAGTTTCAGAGAGGGCAGCACAGCTGCCCCAGTACCGCACGCACTGGGCTGTGGTGTCACCCTCCTCCCACACGTCCCAGCTCAGGCACTCGATCGCGGCCAGCGGGGGCCGAGTGGGTGCAACTGAACCCCTCTGCATTCACACCAGCTCCACCAGCCAGGAGCGCTGAGCTTCAGCAAAGCCTCCATGCAGGGAGGGACTTCCAGCAGCCCAGCTCCTGCCTCCTGAGATGGAGGAGCCAGGAGATGCCCAGCTGGGAAGAAAAGGGAAAATCTGGAGGTAACTGGGGCTGCAGCAGCAAAGGTGGAAGAAATGAGAGGTGCAGGGTGCCCTGAGCATCATAGAAAGGGATATACTAGGGATATGCTACCACTCTCCCTCATCCAAGGGGGTTGTAGCCTATCCAGCCCTCTCCACCGCCCCCCACCCCTCTCACCCTGCCTGCGTCTCGGTGCCAAATTAAAAGCGTACCGCTCATGGCAGCAATAATTCATCCAACGTCTAATGCTCAACATTTTGTCAGGATTATCCCGATTAACCCAGAATTAATCCTGATCTCAATGTTAACAGGATTAGCGTTAAAATCGGATTAGTTTTTTAAACCGGACCCCTTGACTAAAGCAAGGGACCTTCCCCACCAGATGTGCGCAGCCTGCTACCGGCGGCCAGATGTGAGCAGGAGCCGGGCAGGAGCTCGCTACCCTGCCACGGGCCCTACAGCAGCATCTCCGTGACACCAGCATCCATCGCGCCTGCCCTGCACAGCACATCAGCCACCCTCTGAAGGTGACAAGCAGGACCCCGATGCTCGGATGTCCCGTTTCCAAGCAGAAAACACCGTTTTGCCCTCGGAAATGTCCCGGTTGGCTCCACAGGGAACACGGGTGGCTGCTTGCCCCCTCTCTGCATTTTCCCCCTTTTCCACTGGCACCAAGAGCCTCCCGTCTTCGCCTGCTTGATGAATATTTAAAAGCCTGGATCCTCTGCAGCCTCATGAATATTGACGGCTGCTGGTTGCCCTCCAGGGTGGCAGTGTCCCTCGGTCCCTCTCCCGGCATGGGCAGCCGGGTGGGCAGCAGTGGGGTTGTCGGCAGCACTTGCCTGGCAGAGGGGATCGGGATGCCCGCATGGGAGATGGCAGCTCCAAAGGGCTGTCCCCACCACACCACACTGTGAATCCAGCCATGCTGAGGACCCTGCTGCGTTCAGTCCCCAAAATACTAGCTTTCTTCCCCAAAACGCAGGGGTGGAGCAGTCTCATCACTAGCAGTGGGGCAGCAGGAGGTCCTGGTGCCCGGGGCAGGGCTGGAAGTGGGACCAGCCCTGGGTGAGGGGACATGTCGTGCCCACTCATCCTCATCTCCCAGTGCTGGATGCAACCTTGGCTCCCCTGGGGAGGGTGTAATCATTAACCTCCCAGCAAAGGCAGCTGTGCTTTTGTTCCTGGAGTTGTTTTTCCCCGTGCCTCAAACAGGCATGTCCAGCCTGGCATCCGTGGGGAGAGAAGCATCCCTGCCATGAGACCCCGGGCAAACGGGCAGGGGTGGTCCAGAAACAGGCCTGATCCAGCACCTCCCCTGAGGCTGAGGCAGCCCCAGGAGCGGGATTATGTAGGGGTACGTGGTGTGGGTGAGGGTGCCAGTCCTGCCTCCATCCCTGCTACCTCGACCCTGCGTGGACATTCACCCCAGCCATCCCCTTCCTCGCCGGGGCTGAGTGGCGGCCGCGTTCAATCCCTGTTTTCTGGCGATGCTGCCTTGTGTGACAGCATCTTCCAAAAATAAGCAAATTACTGCATCCTTCAGGGATGCTGGCGGATGGGAAGCAAAGCCAAGTGTGAGAAAGCAGCAGAAAGGGGACAGAGGGGAGAAGGGACAAGCCCTTGCTGGGGATCACAGGGCTGCAGGGAGGGAGGGGGGCGGGTACAGGCTGCAAACCAGCGGGGACACGGGGTAGCTGCATTAGTGACAGGGACTTCACAGTGACAGGTGACAAGGCTCAGCTCTCTGGTATCTGAAGCATGATTTGCTTTAACAGCTGTACACAGGGAGGCCGGGCTCTGGTAACATGTGCGGGTGCCTCTCGGGAAAAAGGCACGAAGGGGCTGATGTGAAGTGCAAAAACAAAGAAAAAAAAGAAACCCCAACTTCAGCAGCAACAGCCGGAGGTAAACAACCATAATCCTGCTGCAGGTCGTGCTGATGCATCTCCCTGGGTGCTCTCAGGTGAGTCACCTAGTCCCACTGTGCCTCAGTTTCCCCATCCCTACACCAAGGATGCTACTCTCACCCCTGCTGTGATAATAAAAATACTGACAACACCCAGGACCAACAGATAACCAAGCCCTGGAAAGCAGCTCCCGTGGGCAGGTCAGAAAACCAAGTGCCCCAAGAGCAGAACGCCAGGAGGAGGTGGGAGCAGGTGCTCAGCAGCTGCTCCCCCCTCCTGGATACACCCCAATGCCCTCCTCCAGCAAGCAATAAAATATTACGCAGCAAACGCCTGTCCCCGACGCTCAGGCTGACGCCAAGGCCACCGGGAGGGTGCAGGGAGGAGGGCTGGTGCAGGAGCGGCAGGATTACAGGAGCTAAGCCTGCCTGGTATTTGCTCGTCTCCTGCAAGTAAATACCGCTGCCTGCCTATAATACCGGCTGGGCAAACGCCTCGACTCCCTGGCTGGCCGATGGAAATGGCTTCCCGTTAACGAGATGAGACATTCCCGGGAAAAACGGTGCCCAGCCCTGCCACCGGGCGAAGGAAGCGGTGCCACAGCCCGAGCCCTGATCAAGCCACCAACTGGTGCTGAGGCCGGAGTTGTGTGCTCCAGCACAGCCCCAGACACTTGTTCTAAAGACAAATATGTCCTGTCCCCCTCGCTTTCTCCTTTCCACATCCTAGTCATTTTTCTCCCTGCTAGCTTTTGCTTTAGTCCCTTTGATGTTCTTTTAAAGTCCTGGCACCAAAGGAGCTCTTCCGAGGCTCTGCCTTTAGTTCTTCCCATTCCTCTCCCAGCCCAGGAGTGACAGCGAGGAGCCAGCCCACCCCTGTGTTAGCACAGCGGGAGCCCCCAGCCCTTGGTACTGCCTTGCCGCCGGGGAGCCCCCTCCCCGCTGCATCCCTGGGGATGTGCCCCCCCTGCCAGATCCAGGGATGTGTCCCTGGAGCCCCCCAAACCCTGCAAACCACAGGGCTGAGATGCTCCTGTGCAGGAGAGGCTAACAACCCAGAAAAATGGTTTGGAGTGACCCCAAAATGGCAGGATGGGGGCTGTGAGTTGGCTGCTGTTAGGTGATGGAAAGGCAGGTGGGTACCAGGCTGTCCTGGCTGAGGGACTCGGGCATCTGCCTGGGGACTCGGGGACTGGCAGCAGCGTGACGATGGCCACGGAGCGGCTGGATCGATGGCTCCGTGCGAGCGCACAGCCTGACCCAGCTGGCGGAAAGGGACAGTCATGAGCTGAGCGTGGCTGCCTCAATCTAGAAGTGAGTGCAGAAATCCCAGGGATGCGCTGGGGCACGGGGCAGGAGGACGGAGCGGCTGTGGCAGGACCTGCAGACAGGAGGGGATGCGGAGGATGAAACGGCTGGGGACAGCGCGATATCCTGGACCCCTCTCTGCAATGACAGCGCCACCACACAAGAGCATCTGCTCATCTCCAGCACCGTGGCCAACAAACACAGCAATGCAGGGCCCCCCCTCCCCTAAAGCCCATGCCTGGAGAGCCCCCGATCGCAGCCAGAACCTCCCATTGCCTGGGAGATGAGGGATGCCAGGGCAGGGGGAGAGCAGGTCCTGCCCTGGGGGCCTGTCACCACCTGCAGCAGCAGCCACATCCCTGGGAATTTGGCACAGCCCTTCCCACCATCTGATCCCCTCCATCCCACACCAGCTGGGGCTCTGGCCTTAGCCCCCCCTTGCTTTGGCCGAGGGATGGAGAAGGGCTGGCTCCGCACCCCCAGCAGTGCAGGGCAGCAGCTGGACACAGCCAGGGAACCTAAAAGGTCATGAAAGTTTTATTCTGGGGAGACAGCAGGGGAGGTGGGAGCAGCTTTCCCAGCTGAAGGCCAAGCCTGCAGCTACAGAAGACCCCAGGGGACACAGGTGGCTGCGGTGGCCTCAAGGAAGCCCCCAGCACCTGCTTGCCAGGATCAGCCTCCCCGCAGGGCTCTCCCCGTGACAAGCCATCCCCAGCTGCCTCTGGCTCATGCCCCACTTGGTAGCGGGGTCAGGCAGCTGGAAGCCTCCCTCGGCTGGGAAGCAGAGGGTGATTTAACCCGTAATGCAATTTCCACAGCAGATACAGCCGGGGAAGATGCTCCTGCCTGCAACGCACAGTACTTCCAGGCTCGGGGGGAAAAATATATAGTTATAGAAAATGCCCCCTCTGTGGCTGCAAACCCCCACCGCTGCTGAGGAGGACCCCTCTGGGGCGGGTGGAGCCCTGAAGCTCATCCCTGTTTTATTTCTTACTCACAAAAAATGGAAAAAATAAAATAATTGAGGCTGTTGTGCCTTCCCCTACCCCCCTAGTCCCAGGAATGTCCCCCAGAGCACATGGCTGAAACCAGCCGGTGAGAACTCAGACAGCTGAATATTCGGGGAGCTGCTGCTCATACGCATTTTACGCTGCAAGTACTTCAAGAATGAAAACTCGGAACAAGTGCACATATTATGCATTTTACGACTCCTCCGCTCTCCGCTGCCAACCAAGGAAAGTGCCTGTTTTTTCCACAGGAAGAGCAAACCCACTGGGGACAACACGCCAAGGTCATCCAGCAACATGCCTGACCTTGAAGTGTTGCCACCGCATCCCTGGGCGAGGAGGAGGGAGGAAGGGGAGCTGCGATGACATGCGTACTTCACCCTGCCAGACAATCGTGCAACTGTTTGCAAGGTGCTGGCAGGAATCGCCAGGCAGGCACCGACCCTCGGCGCTGCCAGGAGGCTCCCGGCAGGGTCCCTTTTGTGTAACCTGGAAAAGGTGGGTTCAGGCACAAAGATCCTGGTGCAATAAAGCAAACACTAATGATTTCTCCATTCTGTCGCTCCGGCAGCAGCCTCCTGATGAAGAGGCTGGTACCGTAACGCCAAAGCGCCAGGGCAGGGGATGGAGACAGAGATGCGATGGCCAACGCAGGACAGAGCTGCCCCTTCCCCTCCCACGGGGCTCAGCACCACCAGCTGAACAAATAACTTTGCTGCCTGGTCTCGACATCCCTCAACACGCCAAACACAAACCGGTTTTGGGGGTCCGGCGTGGCATTTGCACTGGAGAGCCTGTTCCTCCTCCCTCCCTGCCAGCCTCACCTCCTGCAAGGGGCAAGCACAGCACCCCCGTTCCCAGACCCCCGAGCTCCTCTCTTGCCCGACAGCGTGGGATCAGCCTGGGCTCCCCAGGGAACGAGGGGCTCGGGAGAGGGAGATGAGGAGCCCGAAGGGGGAAGCAGCGCTGGGCAAACGGTCAAGTGCAGATAAGTGACCAACAGCCCGTGGGATGGGAAGCACGGCAGGTCCCAGCACTCGGCAGGGCCACCGACGGGAGGTCGTGGCTCTGCTGGGCAGCTCTCCTCCTTCCAGGAGGCTGGAAATCAGAGCAACCCTTGTATCCCTACTTGGGAGCAGGGATCTGGATGGAGCTCCACAGGTAGACCTGTGAGCCCACCCAGAACAGGCTCTTCCCTGTCCTTTTCCATGAATTAAGGTCTCTGCTGCAATGAAACCACTCTAACGCAGCAGGATTTGGCTGTGGGGTGACAGTGGTCAAAATGAGGGCAGGACACAGATTCATCCCTCTTGGAGAACAGGTTTGTATCTGCACAACGACTCGACCCAAAAGCGTAAGATCCTTCTCACAAGCTTAAACTGCTGCTGAGCTGACAACAAACTACTTTGGCACAGGAATCCTCAACAACAAAAAAAAACCACCCGAGCTCCCACCCCCCTACACAGACACAGAGACGAGGCAAGGATGGAAAAGGGCATGCATTTCAAACAGAAGCATGAAAAATCAGAAATACTGACCTTAAAGCTCCAGTAGTTGGGTTGCTAACAAAAAATAAAACAACAAAAGAAAACAAAAAATACCATTAAGATTCTGGTTTGACTTTTGTTTTCCTTTTGAGAATTGTTGACTTTAAACTGCGATATTAAACCTGTTCTCGTTTCTGTTTAAAGTCCCCTCCCAGTGGGTTGCTTAAGTTTCATGCTGCGAAGGGCTGGCGAAGGGGAAGCAGGATCATGCAGGCAGGCAGGGATGGCGATGGGTGCTCAGCGCAGACTGGGGTGCAAAGTAACTGAAGCAGAGGGAAGGGGGTAGCGGGATGGCAGCCCAGCATCGCTACTGGAGTCACCAGTATGCCCGCACTGTCCTGGCCTGTGCTGGTCAGGCTGCTGCCCTGGGAATAAGTGCTGGAAGCCGGAATAATTTTCATTTTTAAAGGGATCTTGCCATCTCCCCTCTTTGTCCCCACTACCTCCCTCTGTTGCTTCTTCGGAACGTTTCCGCCGGTGTCAAACCAATGTGCTACAGCTCATGACAGGAGCTGGCACTGCTTAGAGCCCAGCAAGCCAGAGAGCTTGAGAGCTTCCTTCTCCCAATCCACCCACTGCTAATCACCGGTGGGAGATTGCCCCGCAAGTCCCCAGGATGCTCGGAGCTGCGGCTCGCTGCGATACCCACCAGCAGCTATACCAGAGGCAGCAGAGCGGTGCGTGGGTTAGAGACTCAGGACCCCCCTCCCGGGGCAGCAGCAGGCTCATACAGCCGGGACGGGGCTGCAGGAGCCCAGTGAGTCCTCAGAGGGACTTGGGAGCCCACTGGGACCGAGGACCCCCAGCGCACCGTGCCGCCGGACGGGGACAGGCGAGCTCCCCGCTGCTGCGGGCAAAGCAAAGCACTTCAGAGCAGGACATGCACTTGGCACGGCAGCATGGCAAGCAGCTCCATCCCACCCCGCAGCCGGTCCCCCAGCACCCACACAGCCCAGCCCGGGCACAGCACCCCGGCTCCAGCAGCACCCGGAGACGGCGCTGGAGGAGGCGGCGTGCGCAGCAGGAGGGACGTTAGATCTAGTGACAAGAAGGGGGATCCACCTTGCTGGAAGGGGAAGCATTTCGGTATCACTGAGATGTGCAGATCATGGGTGGGGTGGGAGAAATGGGTGCAAAGCAGCTTTTGTCCCGGTGGTCTTGTTATTGGGATTGACGGTCTTGACTGCCCTTTTCTCCCCTCTCACCCCCACCTCTCGCCTTGCTTTTTTACAGCATTTATTTCTCCACCGCTATCACCGTGGCTGCAAACCGAGTTTGTTACTTAGAGGATGATGGTTTTAATTATTATTTTACATAGAAAGCAAGCTCCCACACCAAGCTCCCAGTCCCCACCAGTCCCTGCGATGCCCTGGTAGCTGCCAAGGAGTCTCCTATTGCAATGCTCCGGGAGCAGAGGAAGAAGTTGCAATAACATTAGACCATTACAGAGTATTTATCCAAGGACTTTAAATATCCGCTTAGCAGATGTGCTGCTGGGATATTAACCCTTCGGCTGACAAGGTAAATAGAGGTCTGGTCTACGTGTATAAACACAAATTCACTTGTTAGACTCATCTCAAGCATTGGCAGGATACTCTCATTCCGATTCAAGATGCGGTTCACATGAATATCCCATAGGACATCAGTAGACCCAAACCAAGTTCTGCCTCAACCAAACCAAAACTGTTTTAAAAGGGATTTAAGTCAAACGAGCACAGCGTTTTCATGCAGACAAGCCTCAAGGCACAAAGGTCTTTTCCAAGGGCACACCGTGACTCAGAGGCAGAACCAGAAATAGAAGTCCAGAGCTGTGATTACCAGGCACTATTAGATAACAACCAGCAGGATCCAAGCCTATCCCGAGCACGTCAAGCTTTTCCAAAACACCAGGAGCTTGACAGTGAGAAACCGCCTCAGAATGCCTTTTGGTACTAAATGAAGCCATCCATCGCATCCAGTAATTAACACGTCAGCTGCACCAGCGGCTCTGCGCTCGGTGAGTTGCCGGTGCAAGGTGCTGGGCACAAGGCAAGCCAGGGCAAAAATCCCCCAGTGCCAGGGCACAAATCCCCCAGTACCAGGGCACAAATCCCCCAGCACCAGGGCAAAGCCCAAGCTGCAGCACTGCCGTGGGTCAAGCCAAAGCGTCTCACCCCAGGTAGATGCTGAGGCTGCAGCGGCCGCACGCCCGGCAGCGTGCTGCTCCTTGGCGAGAGGAGCCGCAGGAAAGCACAGCCCATCCCGCTGTCTCCCGGAGGTGAGCAGGATTGCATCAGCTCCTGAAGGGTTTGACATGCCGCGCCGCACGCCGCGGAGTCGGAGACGTCTCGAGTTAGGGTTTTGTAACCGCGCTCCTGCTCGGCAGCCCTCACCCAAACTCCCCAAGGCCAGGCTTGGCTCCTGCTCCCAGGAATGTCTGTGCGAGGGACGCTTCATAAATCACAGCCCGTTTCAAACGGACAGGAGGAAACCCTTCATCCCATCGCCTTGCCAGCACCCCCACTGCCTCCATCAGCTGCTTCTCCCCACCAGTACACCCAGCCAAGGAAGGGGGCCAGAGACCCCTGCGCAGGGGGGCCCGCCAGAGATGCCTGGTCCCTGCAGGCATGGATATGCTGCCTTCACACCCAGGGGATGCTCACCCCCCTCTCCACTCCTTTGTGCTTTGAATGGCTGCAATGGGCCTCCACAATGGGATCATATATTTTGGTCAAATACTCCAAGCACAGCTGGGAAGAGTTGTGGCCAGACCAGTCTGTCCCAGTCCCCAGAGGGCCCTGAACCAGTCTGTGACAGGAGATGATGTTCCTGACTTTTTTCCTTCTGCTACTTTTTTTTCTTCCACGCTCTTTATTTTGCTGTTGAAGAGTCTCAGTAATTTTCCTCAGACCCTGATATTACTGATCCTATCTCATGCCAGCCCTTGGTATGTATTTTATTTATTATTTTAGGATGACTGGACAGGCTTATCACAAAGTCCATAAATTACATCCCCACTGCACACAACCACTCCACATCAAACTGGCAATGAGCTTGTCTGAACCCCAAGTGCCATGGGAGGGAATCAAGAATCTTCTGGAAGTGATTTGGGCTGGTTAACGGGACCACGCATCAGGGTGGCACAGCACCCACCCTCTCCCCGGTCGCTGGATCCGGACCCAGAACAGCCCCTTTGCCAGCAGCCCCAGGAGCGGTGCGGGACCCCCCCCCAAGCAGAGCTCTGGCCAGGCTATGGGCAGGATGGGGGATCGCTGCCTGCCCTGCCCGTATCCCACCGGGAGGCAGGACTGTCCAGAGCCGACAATCTGGTGTTGTCTGCCATGGCCAAGTGGGCGATGGACACCCCCACGCAGACCTTTCGGGGGGGCTCCATCTGTCCTCGCAGGCACTGCTGCCGCACCGGCGCTTTGCCCAGCCCGTCCTGCCATTTGCTCATCCTCCACCTACCCCAAACCCCCCCCAAAGCAGAGACGACGCGTTCCCCCAGCTCAGGTACCCCCCCACGGGCACAGGCTGTGCCCAAGGAGATGGCAGTGACAGGGGACCAGGGCAGCACTAGCAGCCACAGCCTTCAGCGCAGCCACCTCCCAGCAGCTCCCCCAAAGGCAAGGGACAGAGCAGGGACAGCCCCAGCGCTGTGCCCAGCTCCCCTGCCAGCACCACGGCAGCCGGCCAGGCTGGCAAGGGTGGATTTGTGCAAGGAGAAGGGAAGAGGAGAGGGCCAAGGTAGAATTAACATATCGCTGGCTCTTCAAAAGCATCAAAGGGAGATAATGGTCTGAGAGAGGATTTGAAGCGACAGCCTTGTTACAACCGATAAAACAGGCAGCTCGCTTGCAGCAGAGCTGTGCAGAAGGTATGAAGAATTACAAAGGCTGAGATTATAATTACAATGAAAGTCATGTCTGTGATGCTGCAAAATGATGGACTAACTAGGACTGCCCCCCCCCCCCAAAGCACAGGCATGTGCACACGTGTGCACCGAGGAGCTGGAGCGCGAGTGCAAGTGCAAAATGGGGGTTGAGATGCTCTTGTGAACCCACGGCCATGAGGGGACCCATGCACACACAAATGCCTGGGGGATGCACACACAAATGCTTGGGGGGTGCACACACAAATGCTTGGAGGGATGCACACACATACACACACACGCATGCTGCAGAAGAGAGGAAAACCAGGGCTGGGGGAATGGAGTGAAGAACATTTTGGAGTTAAGTTAAAAAAAAAAAAAAAAAAAAAGTCTTTGTGATTGTCCCAGGAGAAGACAGGAGGTAAATGAAACCCAAGTGAGTCACTGCCTTGACCAAGGCACACTTCCCCTGGTTAGCAATTATAGCACAAATCTGTTAGTGATTAACAAGGCAGCACCAAATGCGTCCCTCCAAAATGGACAGCAGCAGCAGCCCCAGCACGCTCCACCGAAGGGAGGGACAGAGGCAGTTTCATTGGCTTTTTAATTAACTCATTTTCAGGAGTTCCACTTTCTGATAGAGTCCCCCTCCGGCACAATGTCTTGACAAACAAAAATCTCCTTAAAAAATAACAGTAAAGTGAATTTAATCTGTTTCTCCTTATTAAAGTTTTTTTTTAAATGCTTTTCAGTACAAGAGAAACTGAATTAAACTGGAAAGAGCAAAATGACAAGATAGAGAGCCGAATGCAAACAGTAACCAGATAGAGCGAAGAGCGACGCCGACACTGTGCACTGCAGATACTGTCATCTGAGGTCTCGCAATTATTGCGGAAGGACCTCTCAAACCCGAGCATCCCAGCGCACAGGAGACAGGCCAAGGCGAGACAAGACAAGAGGCAGGAGCGTTGGGGTTAGTTCCCATCAGACCTGGGCTCCTAAGGGGCCTCAGGGAGCCATCCAAGCCAGACCCCACGGTGAAAAGGGCACCAAGATGCTGTTTTGCGGCTCCTCTTTCAGGCACCAGCATCTTTAGGCAGCGACTTGGGTTTTACTACACCTCTCTCCACCCCCCAGCCCAAAGAGGCTCTGATGGCCACCAAGAGATGTTCTAGAGATGCCACAGTGGGTTGTCACAGCGACTGGGTGGCAGGCACCACCGACAGACCCGTGGCCCAGCCGCACCGCCCAAAGTTTGCCTGCAGGACCGCACCGTCCCTCCGCCTGCCCACGCACCAGCCCGCTCCCCAAGAGGTTCGTCAGCTCTCCAGCAGCAATTACAGCCTTGACCGACCACGCGGTGCCTCTGAGGCAGCCCAGGTGATGCTACAGAGCACAAACACCTTCGGACATCAGTGGCTTTGCCCTCCTGACCCTTCCTCAAGCTCCCTCCTTTGCTGATGCCAATACAAAGCACATCAGCATCATCTGCTTATAGCAATGCACCCCCAAGTAGCGATGCATCGGGACAAACGCTCTGCCGAGGATCAGCCATGCAACTGCCTGCTTGGGCTTTGAACATCTCCCTTCTGTGGCCTCCACGTTCAAGGACAGGGACCCCTCTGGTGCTGCAGGTTCCCTGGGGTCTGGACTTGGTGCTCAGCACATCCCCAGCCTGCTCATGATGGGATGGGGATGGGGGTGTCTCTGCCCCATCGCTGCCTGACCCCTGCACCGGCAGCAGCTGTGCACCCCAGCACAGGGACCAAGGTCTCCATCCTGCTCCTGGGGTATGGGGGCGGGGGGGCAGCCAGGGAGCAGGGCCAAAGGTTTTGGGGGGGAAGGCAGGGAAACCAGGCAGAAGTTGGGCAGATCAGATTGCAGAGTAGCTATGGCAACGGCACGGCGTAGGTGGACCAACACAATAGGGACATGCAAGGTAAATCCGGCAGCAAGCAGGCAGCCAGCATCCATCCGCTCACCTCTGCATACAGCCCCGAGAGCTTTGGGGTGACCTTCCCCCCCCCCCATCAGGTGCCTCCAAACCCAGGGAAGCTCATCCCTGCAGGTAAATCCTAGAGAAACGCCACGCCAAGGGTAAGGAGGGCCGGATCCTGCCCAGGGTCCCCTGGACCTCTAGGACCCGCAGAGCAGCACTGCAACCATCACCCCATGGGGTCCCGCAGCCGCGTCCCCCCCCCGCCGCTAGCCCTGCCTCCCACCGCAGGGTCCCCAGCAAGTACCACCACCTCAGGGTGCAGCACAGGGTGCTGCTCCCACCTTGCCCAGCCAGCAGCAAAGCTTTTTTTTTTTGGGGGGTGGGGGCGCAGAGCGCACCGACACGCAGTTGGTGATGGAGACCAACCTGTTCTCCTGCACTCCCTGCCTAACGCTGCCAGCACCGCCGGAGCCAGGGCTGCATTAGCAGCAGGGACAGAAGAGCTGCCTCTCTGGCTGCTGCAGCTTTTTGACGTTCTCCCTCCTCACCCCGCTCAGCGCCAGCCCAGCACCGTGACACCGGGGCAGGCAGCAGCCCAAAGCCATCCCACAAGGACCCCCCAGGCTGCCAGCAAAAAAAGAGATGGATTTGGGTTAGGAACAGCAGGAAACTTTGGGCAGCAGGGCAGGGAGGGATGCACGCCTTCACATCGTGGCATCTGTTAGTGCCGGCGAGGCAGGGATACGCGCACCCCTTCCCCGATGGCAGCGCCGGCACTTTGCTCCCCTGAACCGCGGTGAGGAACGGGGCAGTGCTGGGAGCCCGAGCATGCCAAGGGGATGGAGACAGATCCAATTCCTGGTGGGCATCCACTGGGTATCCCCCCGCTGGACCATACCACGGGCTCATTAATGCCCTCCCTAGGGATGCCATCAGTGTCACCAACGCGGCCGTATTTATTACCCACTTCTCAGGGACTTCAAGACCCGCTCCATCCCCAAAGCCAAGGAGAAGTGGGGTGACCTACAGGGCTTTGCACAACTCCCAGCTCCCAGGGACCTGATTCCCAGCCAAACCATGGGCCAGGCCTCTTTTAATCAACCAGGAATTACTCCCGGTAGGGGAAAAATAAGAGAATCGATAGAGACAGCTCTGGCTGCAGTCATAGGGACACACACACACACACGCTCATTCGTGCTATTCCTGACAGCCATGCACGCTCTCCTCCACCATTACAGCAGTTTGCAACGGTTCACAACACGCTCCACCTCTGGAGACCAAGATGAGACCCTGGGAAAAGCAACAACGGGCCCCACTTCTCGCTCCCATGAGCTCCCAGTGACCTGCTCACTTTGGGCAGCGTCCACAAGCCACCGTCACCCCTGGTTTTACAAAAAGCAGAGTGTCCTGGTCCCCAGTGCCGGTGTGGGGGCACCCCCAGCCCGGCCAGGCACCCCGTGAGGACAAGATGATGCTGACCCCATGCCAAGGCCATGGGCACCTCTCCATGTGCCCAGCTCCAGCGCCTCTGAAGGGGGGGCGGGGGGCTGGAGGAGGATGCTGTCTAGCTGCTCCTCCCATGGTGGAGGTCCCGGGGGTCCGGGCTGGGGGGTCCTCGCGATGCCAGCAGGTCCCCCTCGGGAAGAATGCTGGACCGAGTGAGCTGGAGGCAAGACAAGCCCCTGCATGGCGCAGGGATGCTGCGTGCCCAGGCCACCATCTGCCCCTCTCCGGCTGCCCGCAGCGCAGCCCAAGAAGGGCAGAGGGGGTGGGTGTCCCCTGCAGAGGGCAGGGGACACGGGGGACAACGCGGGGCTGCCCTGCGAAGAAGGGGGCTGCACAGAGGGGCTGGCACCGCCACCACCGGGGGCTGCGCACAGCCCCCTGTGCAGCCGGGGGGAGCAGGGTGAGCCCCCCCCTCCCCGCCCCCGGTGCTGCACCAAAGGGCACCGCCGGGACGGCGGCACCCACAAAGTGCCACCCGCGAGCCCCCCGGGAATGGGAGACCCCGGGGAAAGGGGAACGTCGAGGGGCTGGAGGGACAGGGGGGGCTGCCCCCTCCCTGGGGCTGAGCCCCCCGGC
>JAVJGI010000045.1:4491286-4503085 GCA_035590275.1 Ibycter americanus | reverse complement strand
CGGGTGCTGGGGGGTGGGGGGGTGCAATGGGGCAGGGGGAGGAGGTGGGGGTGCAATGGAGCTGGGGGGTGCTGGGGGTGCAATGGGACAGGAGTGGGTGCTGGGGGTGCAATGGGACAGGGGTGGGTGCTGGGGAGAACTGGGGGTGCAATGGGGCGGGGGGGTGCTGGGTGTGCAATGGGGCAGGGATGGGTGCTGGGGAGAACTGGGGGTGCAATGGGACAGCGGTAGGTGCTGTGGAGTACTGGGGGTGCAATGGGACAGGGATGGGTGCTGTGGAGTACTGAGGGTGCAATGGGGCGGGGGGGTGCTGGGGGTACAACACGACAGAGATGGGTGCTGGGGGTACAATGAGACCGGGGTGGGTGCTGGGGGTGCAATGGGGCAGGGGTAGGTGCTGCGAAAACTGGGGGTGCAATGGGACAGAGGTGGGTGCTGGGGGTGCAGTGGGGCAGGGATGGGTGCTGGGGGTGCGATGTGGCAGTGGAGCAGGGGTGGGTGCTCGGGGGCCGTGGGGGCAGGGGTGGGTGCAGGGGTGTGACGGGCAGCCCAGCCCCCCCAGACCCAGCAACCTCGCAGCATTTTTTCCCCCATGCACCCTGGCAGGGCCACCGAAGGTGGGCTGCAGACAGGCTGGGGGGGGGGACACACAGGCAGCACACATGCATGCCGCGCACATGCACACACATGCATGCACACCCCCTATAAGACCCTGCTGCAGCACAGGGTGCCACTGGGGTCCCCCCACCCTTGGGGGGCTCTGCAGCCCATGCAGGAGCTGCACAAGCCCCGGTGCCATCTTGTGCACAGCACCCCGGGGTGCCCACCCGCAAGGGCTTCGTCAGCCCCCCCGGCACCCTGAGCTCCCCAGATTTTCTTCCCTCCAGTTACGCAGAAATGCATTGGCGCACGCTTCCCCAAAGGCTCGACAACTGCAAGGCTAATAAAAATAACCGGGATTTGTTAATATTCTTTTTAATCAGTGGGAGCTGGGGCCGAGCATCTGCAGGCAGGAGCGGGGGCTGCAGCAGCCCCGTGATGCTGCACCCAGGCATCCCGCCTGCCCCCACCCCGTCCCTGCTGCGTACCTGGCCCGAACCCCAGGAGCTGCTGAGCTTGACAGTGCTAGCAAGAAGGGCAAAGTACTCTTGAGAATAACCGATGCAAAAAAATCACCGCTTCCCCCTGCCCTGCCTGCAGCCCTGGCTCCACAAACCCCCAGCCCCAAATTTCACGGCCCCCCCAAATCCCCGATGCAGCAGCACACCCTGCTACGGAGCGGGGAAGCAGCCAAGACCCCTGTTTTATTTGGGGAAACTGAGGCACAAAGCCAATTGCAGCAAACCAGCACCTCCCCAGCCTGCCTATATCCCTGCCTGCATCCCTGCCTGCATCCCTGCCTGCAGCATCATTCCTGCCCTACACAGCACCGATGCACCCAGCGGCAATGCCGCAGGGCAGCCTTGGCGAGGCAAGAAAGAGCAAGGGCCCGGCTTTGGGGGTACGTACATCTGCACTGGCTGTTATTTATTTATTCCGAAGTCGGATTTATTCTGGGCAGCTGCAAATCTGCTGCTGTCAGGCAGCCACCGACACGTTAACACTCAGCTCGAGCCTTTTCCTTCTTTTTTTTTTTTTTTCTTTTTTTCTTTTTCTTTTTTCTTTCCCCCTGCAGCAGAACTGGACAAGCTTAAATCCCAGCTTTTATGTACTTTTATTTAGACCTGAAAGAGGCATGCTTCTGCTCCAGCTCCGCTGCGGTATTTAACCCCATGCTGCAGATTACGAGCTGCAAGGTGCCCGAGCAGACAGGGCTTAATTGCGATACAGCTGGCATGCATGGCTGGTTACGGGCAAGGGAGGGTTGGTAATCCCTTATTTTCTGGGGTTTATAATTTGTCTGTGTAAAACCACGCGTTCCCAGTTGGTAACGCATCCTCTGAGTCCCGTGCGGGAAAGCACATCCAAAAGGAATGTGGATATTAGTGAGAAACAGGGAGGGGCAATGGGGTCACCCCATTACACCATCATATAATTATTTTTCTAATTTTTTTTTTTAACTTCTATACGTTCATCACTGGGCACCACGGGGTGCCCCCTGGCCGAACAGCACATCCCGGAGCACCAATGCACACAGAGATGAGAAACCTGGCCATGCCATCCCTCTCCAGCTGGATTTACCCCCCCGAGGGCAGGATTTACCCCAAAAGCAGTCCCAAAGCCCAGCAGCTGATGTGCTCCATCAGCCACCTCATCCCGATTCCCATTCCTCTCTTTATTGTTAACATGCCCATTTAGCGCGTTCTCCCATCTGGGTTTTAAATTAGCTAGCTGCCGCCTTGGACTTCTCCGCAGATTTGCTAGCAGTCTGTTGGGTGTTGGTACAATTATTTGCTTGGGTTTTTTTTTTTTTTTCCTGCTCTGTTATATATACATATGATTAAAATTAATATTGCACTCACTTTCCAATTCCTATGCACGAGTACAATGGCGTTTTGCTGCAGGCTTTGCCACGCTGAAAGGGATGTTGACATTTATGAAATGTTTCTATTCACCTCTGATTTTGCAAACTCTCTCATATGTAATTTAAAAAAAATAATAATAATAAAAAAAAAACCAAAGCCTGTGATCTGAAATACACGCCAGGCTCCCCTAGAATAGCAAAACAAGTTTCAAACATTTCAGGCAGGCCCAGAGTGTTGTATCCCAATGTCATTTAAAGGTTGGCACCCGGGGTTTCCTGTGTTTCTAGTTTCATTTTCTCCCCATTATTATTTACCGCCTGCAGGGAAAAGAAAAAGGAGGGGGGGGAAAAAAAAAAAAGAAAAATAGGATTTGGGTTTTGGTTTTTTTCTTTCCCCACCAGTTGCAAATGCGGGATGCTTGGGGCTGATGGATGGAGCTGTGCCCCTGCCCAGCACCTTGCCTGGGACAGGGAGGGAGGGAGCCAGCCCAGGGATGTGACCTTCACCCCTCTTCCAGCGAGCCCCAAAAAACCAGGCTGGGCTGGAGTGGTGCCAATCGATGCCTGGACCCCTCTCTGGTCCTACTGGGCACCCATGGTCCTGCACGAGGGGGGTTCGGAAATATAGATGATAATTCCAGAATCTAGATCATCTTTCCTTCACCTTATAAAGACCTTCCAAAGCTCATCAGACCCCGAGTCAACACGAGCTGGAATTTTTATAGCTGCAGCTTATAAAAAAAAATTTTAAAAAGTCTTTAAATCATTGCAATAATAGGAGAAAGATTCCTAGTTATTTACTGAGAAATATCACTCTGCGGCTAGAAATGTCAGTGCTCGACAAGCAGCAGCGCAGATACAGACCGTGCACCCTGCGCGGCACCTGAGCTGATGGCGATGGCAAAGCCGCCATCAATACTTAGCCCTTCGCCAAAATCTGGATGCTCAGCTGGTGCAAATCCCCGCAGCTGTGCAGGATTTGGCCGCTCCTCTTCGCATCCAGCCACGAGCGTTTTGTAAGGAGAGGGGCTGCAGAGCTGGGGGACCCCCCCGGTGCTCCCCAAAGCAGCCCCGCTGGGCGAGGGAGGGTGCAAGGCGGGCGGCAGCTCGGAGGAGGCAGCGATGATGATGATGATGATGATGCTGCCTCGGCGCGGGCGGCACGCCGGGGCCCCGCTGGTTTTCCTTACAAAGCTGGATTTCTTTCTGCCGCGCTAGGGCTGGGAGCCGTCGCCTCCATCCCTCGGGGAGGCGTCTAGTTGGAGATGATATAAGATTTCTTTCCAGCCACTTCCTCCAGCTCCTCCGCGCTCACCCTCCCCTGTGCCTTTTTATAAAAGTGCCACTTGAGGTGAGGATTTATTGCTGCCCTACCAGCATCACCGGGGCATCACTGTCACCTGGATGAGGGGGTGGGCTCCCCAGCACCCTGGGGTGCTGCCTGGCCCTGGGGGGCACCCCCTGGTACGAGGGATGGATGTTGCCCCTGGGGACCTTTCGGCCCTTGGGCTCTGCTGCTTTCAGCAAGGGTGCTTAGATGTGTCACTTGCTGTCCAACTCTGAGGACCAGCTGGTCCCTGGGTAGGATTAAGTCCCTGGGGAACAGGCAACCAAAGGTCACCTCTGCGTGGACGTGGGTACCAAACCCCAGGCACACCTTGCCGCAACCCACACGGCGCAGCAGCACACGTCTCTGCCGTCCTGCCCCCCAGCCCCCCGAGCTCACCAGCCTGCCTGGCACCTTGCTGGGCAGCGATGGGGAAGATGTTCTGCCCCAGGAGCTGCACCAAACCCCGCCGGCTCAGAGAGCATCCCCATCCTGGCGCTTGGGCTGCTTGGGTCAGGGCTGGCTGTGGTTTGTCACCAATGTCCTCGGTTTGGGGGGGTCCATGACACAGAGGGGAGCGCTGGGGTTTGGCAGCCAGGCTGGGATTTAAGCCTGCGCTCACACCAGCAGCCTGCCCAAAACACCATTAATGCTAAATCCTCACCCCAGACACGCGGGGACGGGCTGTGCCGGGGCACCGCGGGCTGGCACGGGGACGTGCCGCAGAGCCGGCCTGGGGGCGAGGGTTGGGGCGAAGCTTTGCCTGGGCAAACTATTTATTTAGGCTTTTTGTGCCATGTCAGCTAAGGCAGGGAGGAACTGCCTCAGGGCTGGGGGGCTGCAGAGGTGCCGGGGGGGCCCGGACGAGGCTTGCAGAGCTGTGCAGCGCCAGGCATGGGGCAGGGTTTGCAGACACCAGCCTGTGGGTCAGGCTGTCCCTTTTCCCAGCGAGGTTGGGGTTTGCAGCCCAGCCAAAACCTGCAGAGAGCTAAGCTGGGTGTCACTCCCCCATGGGGCAAATCCACAGGCCAGCTGCCCCTCATGGCCATCACACCCACCCCTCTGCATGTTCTTTGTATGGAGAAACATCCCTCTCCTCCCTACGGCTGGCACCAGCCAGCAGGAGCCATCCCACCCGTATGGTAGGGTACATTCACATGGGACACCCCCAGCTGTGGGGATACAGGGGGTGCTCTCCCCCGGGGCTGGGAGATGCTCCCCACCAGGACCGGGGGATGCTCCCCACCAGGACTGGGGGATGCTCTTCCTCAGACCTGGAGGATGCTCCCTGCCGGGGCTGCTGCAAGCAGCCACCCATTTTGTGCACCATCCAAGTGCCCGGTGAGGCTCTTCTCCTCCAGACAGCCCTAAGGGTGAGATGGGGTCCCTGTGTCTCCCCACTACCCCGAGAAGACGCCCCTTACCTGATCCCGCATGCGCTCCTGCTGCCCTCGGAGCGCCAGCGCGTGCTGTGGGTACTTGTTCTTTAGGTGGTCCATGAAGGCATCCCGCTTGCGCTCCATCTCCGACTTCTGGAGGCCGGTGAGGGCTTCCAGGCTCTGGGCGGCGATGACGGTGTGCCGGCGCTCCGAGGTGTGCACCAGCCCTACGTTGGAGAAGCGCCGGGTGCCGTTGCCCAAGGTCCGGTATTCCCGTGGGTACTCAGCATCATCTGCCGAGATCATGTGGGTGTTGGTCCTCTCGGGATCTGCACAGGGGGGAGAGCAGAGCGGGGTCAGGGCCAGTCCTGGGGTGGCCCCGCTGCTGTGGGACAGAGGTGGGGTGCTAAGATTTGGGGATGGGGAGGGGGTTTTAAGCTGGAAGTGATGGCTGAGCCTAGCGGGGAGCAGGGTCATCCCTCAACAGGGTACAACCAGGGGGTTGGTGGGTGTGGGGTTTAGCCCCCTGGGATGGCAGCGGTGTCCCCGCTCCCAGGCACGGGGCTGGCAGTGGCAGGAGATGGATGGGGCGGGGGGCAGAGGGAAGGACGGAGGGGCTGGGATGCCACCGAGACCACGATGTTCAGGCTGAAACATGAATAAAACAGTGTTGGGTCATTAAAATGGCACAGACAAGACACAGGAGCTGGGCACCGCTCCGGAGCACAGACAAACAGGGAGACACGGACACATGAAGAAACCAAAAAGAAAATGAAATGCTGGCCAAAGCAGGGAGAGGCTCATGGCTGCCCATCAAGACCCCCGCCGGAGGGCTCAGCCCCCCGTCCCGCAACTGCTGCTCCCAGGGGCCAGCCCAGCCTGTGGGCACCAAACCCAGCACCACCGCCGGGCACTGCAGGGATGCTCTGCCCCATCCCAGCCCTCTCGCAGAGCTCACCCCATCCCGGGCAGGCAGAGCAGGCAGCGAGCGCAGGCAGGGGGCAGGTAGGCAGTCATGTGTGCAGCGAGGCGAAAGGGACTTGTCCCTTTTGCTAATAATTCATTAACTTCACGTGGTGATTTTAATTTCCAGGGAAGTTGTGCCGAGCGTGCACAATGCGAGTGGTAATGAATGCCTGGAAGTCCCCGCACGCTGCCAGCGCCTGGCACCTCCTCGGTGGCTGCAGGATGAGGCCACCCCACAGCCCCCAGCCCCTGCCCAGCCCCCACACCCGCTGCAAAGCAACCCCAGGGCACCAGCCCCCACCCCAAGAAGCCACTTCTGAGGGTCTCGTGCAGCCTGAGCCCGTGTCACACAGCCCTGGGCTGGTCCCAGCCGCCGCCGCCGTGCCTGCGCCGAGGCCACGAGCTGTCTCTGCCGCCGCTAACTAGTTTGGCAACCTGCAGCATGTGTGTTGGAGGGATTCACCATGTTCAGGCTTCCCTTTTTCGCTCACCATTTAACCTTGATTCATTATTCATCTCCCTCCTTGTCCTTTTTTTCCCCTCCCTCCCTGCTTTCCCAAGCTCCTGTTAAGCAAATCGCAGAGGTTTTTTTCTTTTCCCTTAATTATTTATCAGCCCAACATATTAGCTTTATATCAACTGATTGTGTTATTAATGTAGGACAGGACTCCAGCGTGTGCTACAGACATAACTCCTTGGCTCAAGGTCATACAAGGGGGTTTGCTCCAAGCCAGGTGGGGACACCACGCACTCAGCAAATGCCACGGGGACATCCTTAGCCAAAGCTCCATCCCCGCTTTCCTCCTCCAACAAACAACCGGTCCAGCTCCCATCCCCCACAGCTCCATCACCAAATGTGACCTTACCCAGGGGACCGTCACCCCCTTACCCAGAAGACGGTGGCAGAATTTGAGCGAGAGCTGAAACTCCCAGTCCCTCCCCACCTTGCCACTTTGCCCAGCCGGGTCCCCGCGCCACGGCTGCAGGGGGGAGGTCATGGTGGCACATCTGCCACGTGCAAAACACCCCAAGATCCCCCAGGGAAAGCAGCACAGGAGAGATGTCAGAGGGGACACCTCGGTCCTTCTGCCAGCAGGGAAGGCAGTGTGGTGCAGGGCTGAGAGCATCATCTTGAGGTCCCCGGGCACCACTGGCTGAGGAGCCTCTGCTAAACTCCAGCGCTGATGGGAAACGCAGACAGAGCAATTTCTCCTGTACCACTCTGCTGAGCCCCAGCAGCTGCCTTCCCACCTCTCCTTTCATGTAACCACCCCCTGTAACACACGTTTCTCACCGAGGGCTTGCTGCCAGCAGGCAGAAAACCCCTTTCTGCCCTCGGCCGGTTGCTCAAGCGCTTGCTTTACAATGGCAAAGCAGAGGAGATGTGCTGGGGGGGTGCACATCCAGCACCCATCACCCATCCCAGCATTGGGTGCCCATTGGCAGTGCCCTGGAGCATCCTTGGGAGCAGCCAGGGAGCTCTCAGCTAGGAGTGGGGGGAGCAGGACCCCCGGCATCCCCCTGGCACAGGCAATGTGCCAGCGTGGCCCGTCCCCACCAAACCAGCCCCTCTGCAGTGCCGGATCCCGAGTGCCACCGGGACTCCCGGCCTTGTCATGTCCCATCAGAATGGCAAGTCCGGGAAAGCTGTGAAAGAGGGATGAAGGGGATCCTGAAAGCCTCCAGCTGCAGCAGGGACAAGGCTGGGAGGAAGGAGCTGCAGCTCCTCTCCCTCGCTGGGGAGAGCAGCAACGTGGTAGCCTTGAGCCGGAGAAAGGTGCAGGGATGGGGGCTGGAGGGGTGCGAGAGGGGCTGGTTCCCTGCAGCTGCCTCCTCGGTGCCACCACCAGCCCCGGGTTTAGCAGCCCTGGGATGAGACCACATTCCTGGCTCCTTCCCACCCTCCTCCTCCTCCTCTTGCTGCCCAGCCACGCATCAACATGCAGCTCCCTGCTCCCTAATTACATGCTCCGGGAGTGGAACGCGCCAGCTCGCTGTCTCTCTGCCGACTGCTAAAAAGGATGATTTGAAAAGCCCTGCACAATCTGCACAGGGGTCAGAGCAAAGCTGGATGCTGTCAGGGGCTCTTCCAGCCCCGGCTGTGCTGCATCCGCTCCCGCACCCCTTGCTGGGCTCCGGAGCAAGCCAGGGGGAAGCAGCTCCAGCACCATGATCCCCGTGATCCATGAACCCCACTAAGGTGAGAGGAGGAAAAGCCACCGCAGACACACGTGTACCTGTCCCCACATCAGCCACCTTTCCCCTCCAGATATCCCAGCCCGGAGTGGGCAGAGACAATTTGATATGGGAACAGCCAACAACTGGGGGGCTCCTTTGAAAAGAGACCCTAAACCACCCAGGGTCATGCCTCCCTGGCACTACGCATGAGAAAAGGGTGTTAATCCTTCCCTCCTGTCCTCATCCCAAGGGCATCACATCCTGCCACCCAAAATCCAACCCCCCCGAGTTATTTCTCTTCCTCCCATGCAGGGCCCGTGCACGGATGCTGGAGCAGTGGTACCCACACGGGCTGCCCCGCTGCCAGCGACGGCAAGAGCAGATCCCTGGAAAGTGCTTCCCAGGGCTGCTTCCAAGTAGGTCACTGGGGTGGGAGAGCCGATGGCTGCAGCCTGCCTGGGGTCCCCATCTTGGCACTGCCCCAGCCCAGCCAAACGGGGTGCCTCTCCGGGATGTGTCCCCCACACAGGGACCATCCCATCGCTTACCGGTGGGCGCAGGACAGCTTCCACGGCGGCCGGCAGACTGCTCCGGTGGGAAGGGGGAGGCAGCCCCCAGGTCTCCAGGGGCTGGAGGCGGCTCCTTGGCCGGGTGCAGGGCTGCTATGACAGCCAAAATCCCACGGTAAATCCTGGCAAGCCCCTCTCCGAGCAGCGGGAAGTTAAAGGAACGAGGCTCTCTTTGCCGATTCATCCATCCATCTTTACCTGCCAGCAGAGGTGTCACCCGTGCCAGGGCCACAGCCCAGGCTCCTAGCAGGATGCGGCCATCGCCTCCTTCCTGGGAAAGCAGCGGCACCAGAGCCCGACTGTGCTTTGAGTGATGCTCTTCCAGGTGGGTGCTTTGCAGCCCAAGTAGCAGCTCCCCACCAGCTCCCTGCTTCCTCGCCAGGAGCCGGGGGTGGCAGAGGCCCCCAAAAACCTGCCCTGTGCTGGGGGTGCTGCCCCCTGAGAGCCACGCCGGGTCAGAGCAGCCGCGGGGCCGGTGGCGTAGTCTGCTCGGATCCCCCCCACCGGCAGCTTCGCAGGGTTTTATCATAAAAAGGATCTTTCAAACACAGTTTATTACTGCAGTTTCATAAATCTTCATGAGGCAGCAAGGCTCACGCGGGTCGTGAAAGCAATGGCAGTTAGCGGAGCATGAAAAATAGTCCAAGAAAGCAATTGTACAAAAAGGGGCAAGGGGAGGGGATGGAGGGAGTACATTTGGGGAGAAAGGGAGGCGAAAGAATAGAAGCCCCTTGGAGCGATGCGCCTCCCCCGCACCCAGCCATTAAGGCAGCGGGAAGAGCGGGATGCTCTCGCCTTCCTCCCAGAGGCTGCGGCTGCCGCACTGCCAGCCCGCTGCCTGCACAGCACCCACGGAGGCTGCCCAGCACCCAGAGCCCTGCTTGGCACTAACCCCTTCCCTGCCACACGACAGCAGCGATAGCTGGGAAGGGCAGGGAGAGCCTGCACAGCTCCTGCTCCCGCTGCACTTAACTCCTGTGACGCTGCACAGCCGACATCGGCGGGGAACCCCAGAAATCCCCCACCCCTGCCCAAGCCGCGACCTGCTGAGGCAAAGGGACCTTCAGAGGCATTGCTGCCTGGGGGGTCCCTGTCCCTGGCTCAGCCACGCTCTGTTTGCACTAATTTCGGGATGGGGCATGCTGGTCAAGCGACCTGCCCCAGGTTCCCATCTTACCCCCATGATGGGGCCAGCAAACACAGGCAAGAGGCTCTGGGAGCTGCACAGGCGCCGGTGGTCTACTGAAGCCATGCCCAGGAGCAAAAGCAAGGCAGCCGACACACCGGTGGGGACCCACGCACCCTCTGCCCCCACCACCGCCACGCACTGAACGGGTCCGACCATCACCAGTGCTTTACACAGCCAGACCTGTTCGTTTAAAATCAGAGGAACGCATCCCTGTTTCAGCCCCAGCCCATGGGCTGCGGATGCCCCTGTCCCATGGGAATACCGGCAGCGGTACAGACCTGGGGTCTGTCCCAGCACGTGTGTGTTGATGTGAGGGCACCTGCACGCTCTCCTCATCCCTCGCACAGGGAGCAATGTGGGGAGTGAAAGCTGGTGGGCGGCTGGGCTGAAGCTTCCCTGCCATCCCATCCTCTTGCTCCCAGGCTGATGGAGACCGGGTACCAAATTGCCTGGGAAAAGCCAGGCGATGCCAAGGCTGCCCACGAGGGACCATTAACATCAATCCCGGGACAAACCGCCCCCATGCCTGGCAGCCCCTGGGAGGTGGGGGCTGTGGCTCTCCCATCTCCGCTCCGCATCCCGGAGGGTTCCTCCCTGCAGCACCGTCCTGCGGTTTAGCCTGGGCTCAGCAGCAGGCAGCGGGCTCCCCGCCGTGCCTTTCACTCCCAAATTCAAGTGGAACCGAGGAAAATAAACCACCACCCGCCGACCATCTCATTGGGAACTTCGCAGCTGGGCTAGCGCAGACCCCACGGCCCCGCAGCCAGGACACTGCTTGGCTCCTCGATGGTGGGCAGGGGCACGGTGCCCAGGCACAGTGCCAGTCCGGATGCGACCCTGCAGACCCAGCTCTGCTTGTCCCCAGCCTCTACGTGCCCTGGACCCTGCCTGCACCCCGCTAGTGCCAGCCCTGCCAATGCTGCTGAAGCTGCGCGGGGACAAGGAGCTGGTCCAAAGCCACGCAATGTTTTGGTGCACACTGGTTGTTCCCCGGCTGGAGCTTGGGGCGGCCCAGCTGGCATCTTTCTGCCACACTGCCCTGACAAGCAGCTCCTTTACTTTGGGAGCAGAGAACCAACCAGATAAATTCCCATGTCATTGTCAAAATCCAAACTGAAGGAGAAGTCCCATCTGGCCAGCACTGTAAAAAGCAGCAGCTACTTCCCACCTCGCCGGGTGTTATCACACCCACGCGTGCACATGGAAATGGGAGACGAGTTCACCTCCTAACTCCCATGGACGGCAGTACCAAAAGCAGGGCCAGCACACCTGACTGCTCACTTTGTGCTCAGGATTGGGACCAGCACCTTCCTGCCCTGAGCCCCATCCCCACATCCTTCTTTTGAGATGGGACACATGAGCCAGGCTGTCACCCAGAGAAGGGGGACTCGACACCCTGGGGAGCTCCTCCAGCCTTGCCCAACTCAGCCTGCAGCTCCCCTGGGGGCTGCTTTTGCAGGCAGGGCTCCCTGCCACCACGCTGCCTGTCCCCTGCCCGCTCGCATCCCGCTGCAGCAGCAGCTGAAAAGCCTGAACTGTCCCCTCTCCCTCCTCCTCCCTGCACCATCTCCTCTGCTCAGCATCTTCCTGGCATCTTCTGCCAGCCCCAACTGGGCGCCATCCCTACCCTCAGCTGAGTGCTTCCTTGCAGGAGGGCAGGGACCAGAGGGGACAGTACCAAGGCAGCCCCATCCCTGCTCTCTCGCACGGTGGGTGTCTGGCAGATG
>JAVJGI010000045.1:4465695-4484130 GCA_035590275.1 Ibycter americanus | reverse complement strand
AGGGCATCTCTCCTTCCACATTTATATTGTGACTATATGATCTGTAGCCTGTGCGCTATGTGAATTGGCACACCCTGTGCTGGGCCAACGCCGTGGGGAAGAAGTAGGGCTTGTTCCACAGAGCTTTGAGTCAATACCGGCAACGCAGCTGGGAGGTGAGGAGACATGACCAAGGGCAACCGGCAGGTCAGTGGCAGGGCTGGGAAGCTTGCCCAGCCCTCCTGCATGCCAGGACCCAGAACGGCAGGGAAGATGCGCTGTGCTCCCTGCCACAGGGACGGTACGGGGATGCTAGAGCTAAAGCCGGAGGTTTAGAAGCACGAGGAGCATCTAGTGATGGGAGGATGCTATGCTGGAAAAAAGCAAACATGATTACCACTGGCAGCAAGGATTAATTGTCCTTCCTGCTGATCCCTGAAACCTGGCTCACTCCCGCAGTCCCACTGCAGGGAGGGCCTGAGGATGGGGTGACCTTTCAATTCTGATTGCTCTGCCGATGACGAGTAAATAAGCATTATTGCAGTTTAAGAGCCGCTCGGCAAGGCTTGCCTGCAGAACTATCGCTGTCTCGCATCCCTCGCACTGACGGTCCCCACGCTCCTGGGGGGCAGAGGAGCACCGTCCCCCATCGCACAGGGCACTAAGCTGCCACAGGATGGGGGCAGGGGCTGAGGGCAGCACCAAGCACCCAGGTGTATCCCAGGACCCTTCCACCACCTCCCTCACCGCAGGGACAGCGGGTACCAGGCACCATCCCAGGTCCCAGCAGCATCCCCTGTGCCTGGCACTGGGGCAGCAACACCACGGGGACGGTCCTGCTGTCACCACAGGCAGGGGCACCATTACACCTGCACCCCAAAAGCCCACCTAGACTTGCTCAGTAACGGAGGCAAACTCCTGCTTTGAAATGCAAACGTAGGTCATCCCACTTTGGGGCTTTCCAAGGCTATGACTTCCCTGCAGCACAAACCTGAGCTGGCAGGGTGGTGGCAAGAGTCACTTGTGCACACAAAATCCCATTGCTAGGTGACACCTCGTCCTCACCGGGGCTGGGATCGGCTGGGCAGAGCAGCTGTGTGTCTGCCAGGCAATTCCCAGGGAGAGGCTGGTAAAAGCAGCCAACACGTCGGAGTAAGACATTGCATTTACACCTGCAACACCAGACATGGTTTTGCTCTCAGCAGCTACCCAAGGAGCCGTTTCCAGACAGCACCAGCGCCTGACCTGCCTGCGGGGGAGAAGGATGCCTGGTGCCCTGCTCCGTGCCACCTTCCCAGGGGTGCTGGCACCGGGGAGGAGCGTGGTCTCAGCACCAGGCAGTGCTTTCCCCTCCACACACACCAGCCAATTCCTCCCCGCTACCTCTCCATGCTCCTGCTTCATCTGTAAGCCCTTCAGAAATACGATGGCTTCTCACAATGCCTGCCTACAGCCCCAGCACAATGAAGTCTCGCTCTTCCCTAGCACCACTCTTTGCCGTTACAATCCCAACAGTGAGACAGTCATCGGGTGGCAATTACAGCCGCCTTCCCCCCCCCCCGAGCTGGGACAGACAGCACAGCTTTGTGTCTGCTCACAGCCGGGCTCAGCGCACGCAGTCTATACAGCAATATTCACGCATGCGGTGCCCTAACACGCCGCACACAGTAGGTCTATTGTACATCATTCAGATTCCAAGGTATCGGGGGATAACGGAGCACTCTGCTCCTGGGGCGAGCGATGCTGCTCGGGAGCAGGCAATGCTGAATTTCAGTGCTGGAGGAGGAGCGGGGACCTACCACGCCGAGCAGCCAAGGATGCTCGGAGACGCAAGGAAGAGTTAACCAGGAGTGGATCTTGCAAGAAAAGCAGCCGTGCTGCAGGTAGCTCAATCTGCCTGTGCGATGGATGCTCAGCGTCAGCTGCACGCCCTGTGGTGGGCTATGGGACCCAGGACCACCCGGTGTGAATGGATGTGCCCCTTTCCCGGTGGCTGGGGCGAACAAGATGCGGGATTTGAGCTTTTTGGTCTGCCCATCCTCACGAGCAGGGGTATGGCCAGCCAGCCAGCCTTTCCTTGCTTGCACCCAGGCAGTTGAAGTATCAGGTGGCGGGAGAAGGAGCCTCTGCTAACAGCACCCACCCAAGCACGACACTGAGCTGCTGCAGTGGAGACCTGATGGGAAATCAGCGTCTCATCAGGAAATGTTTTCCCGTGCTTGAATTCCCCACCTCACCTGACAACGCTCAGTGCTGGCCCAGAAAAGGGCACGTCAGGACACGAGCTCTGCCTCAGAGCAGAGGGGTCGGACGGCTGGCGGCTGTGGGGACTCTCTGTGGGTCCTGTCGGTGGGTCAGGCTGTTTAGATCAGACTTCATCCCAGTCCTCAGGGTGTTCCAAGCGGGAATAGGACCCTCAGCCAGGCATGATGGAGCGCTGGCCTCAGGGCAGCTAGAGCTCAGCGGACAGAAAGGCCTTTGCTATTTCAGAGGCTGGTGGTTGTACCGTGCTGGCGGATGTATCGTATCCGCTACTATCAGAAATGGGGAGGAAACCAGATTAAGCAAAAAAAAAAAAAAAAAAAAAATCCATTGGAGACCTTTTGACATCACACAGCTCAATGCATTTCACAGTTGAAGGGCCACAGAGCGTAATTTCTTCTTAAACTCAGCCGACTGACGGCTGATAAGTTCTCAAGTAATAAAAACTCTTTAAACCCCAGCAAGAACCCAGAGGTGTCAAGGCAGCTCTGGAGATGGCTCAGCCTCCTCGGAGGAGTGAAGGGAATGGATCTGCGGGAGAGAAACCGGGGCCACGTGGCCGCTCCGCCTGCCGAGGCTGCAGGCAACATCTGCCGAGGCTGGCATCGCCCGGGAGTGCTGGCAGGACCCACCACAGATCCCGGCCGGGATCTGCCAAGTGGTGGCAGGTGGAGCCGAGGGGAGAACTTGGCACCGGGAGGGCCCCGCCAGCCTCCCACGGGGACCAGTGCCACCGCGCATCGGGGCTCGGCTCCACTCACAACCCAAGCTGTTCCCGCGGCCGCCCCGGCACCCACTCGGCAAACCCGTGGGGCTGGGGCTTTGCTCCCCAGCTGGTAAGGAAGCCAAAACCTGCCTGGAGAAGTGGCAAGCGAGAATTTGTTCCCCAAACGGCACAACCCGAGCGATGCCTGGCAGCGCAGCCCGGCCCCGAGCTGCTGCAGCAACACCTCCCGGGGCCAGGCTGGCGCCCGCAGCACCCAGCTCCCACCCGGCGCCGTGGCACAGCACCAAGTCCTTCAGCATCCTTCTCCCTTTGCTCACTTGCTGAGCGCAGATGCAGCAAATCCCGCTCCCCATGGCAGGATTCGGAGCTGAGCTTTGTCCCATCCCAGCTGGGGGTGGGGGGGGTGACAGGAGATGTGCCCTGTTCTGCATTAAAATAGCTGCCACCCTGAAACATGAAAGATGAAGGAACGTACACCAGGACCAGCTGCAGCAGCAGTTGATGCAAGTCCAAGTCCTGGGCCAGGTCCCTGGAAGGAGCTTTCAGTTTTAGCTCTGCAGACAGAAAGCAATCCTGCTGCGCGGTGAGAGCCTCAGCAAGGGCAGCGCTGGGGTCTGGGGGGCCACAAGCTCCCTCCTCCCCGGCGCTTTAGGTGGGGCAGGTTTCCCAAGTGCCACAGATGAAGTTCAGGACTCCTCAAACCTTTGGTACTGACAAGCTGTGCCACTGCCAAACCATTTCTGTCCTGTGCTTCCAGTGCTTGGGGGCAGAACGACGGGATGGGGTAAATCAGGGTGGTTGCACCAGCCCCCAGGAGCTGCACCCATTGGGACCAGCCAACGATGCTACTGCTGCTGCTTATCTGCCTGAGGAGCCAAAGCTCTCCAGGACTGCCAAGCCAGAAGGGAAGCAGTCACTCAGCTTAAACACAGAGGACAAATAAAGTTTTTTTTAACAATTACTTTGCAGGGCATAGAAAAAAAAAATAAAAATGCAAGCAAGCTCACCTGGCATGGGGGCTTAGCAATCACAGGGCTGCCCAGGAATTTTGGCAGCCCCCAGCTCCTCATCCCACGGCAGCATCACACCCTTGACACCCCCACACCGGGTCCCCCATCACCTGGAGACCACTGCTCCCCGACCAATCTTTCTTTAAAGGCGGCCCTGGTTTACTTTGATTTAAATCAAAGCACTGTTAGCTACAATGCTATTACCACTGCCAAAAACAGTAACTAAATGGCATTTCCCCACCGCTCCATTTATATTTCTGTGCTCTTTACCCATTTGTAAACTGCAGGAGGGAACAATTTAAGGCATCTGAGTGAAATGCTTAAATTAACAATTTACAAATAGCTTAATTGAGGTCCTGGTCTCTCTCTTCCCAAGCAGAAGCTGCTAAATGATTCTGAATCATTCCTATTTATTGGTTCTTGTGCTGTGAATTACAGGCCCTGGACTACGATAAAGGCTTTAATACCTTGGCGCAGGCTGGGGGTACCCGTCACACCGAGCACGGCTGGCGACAGCCAGAGCCACGGATGGGAGCTGAGAAACCAGAAATCACGACAAGAAACGGGTGAGCGATGCCAGAGCGAAGGGTGGTTGGTAGAACCGCCTCGAGCTGAGGGATGCTATAGGGCGTGCAGCCATCCCGGGGCTCCACACAGCTCTGAATAAGGGGCTGAGGGGTTTGCATAGATAAAATGCTGGGGAGCAGTTGGTGCTCGGGTGCAGTTTGGAGGATGGGGGAGTTCAGCGCCGTGGTTTGGGCTGGGTGCCGGGAAGAGGCACGCCGGTTCTGCCCGCCGGCATGGCTCAGCCACCCCCCGTCACGGCGAGGAGCCGGGGGTTCGCACACCACGCGATGGAACAGCCGGTGGAATACAACAGCCCATTCCCCAGCAGCAGCTTCCAGTCCTCCTGCCACCGCCGCAATCCCGGGATGGCTCCTCACCCATCCCACCCTTCCCAAAAGCTGTTCCCAGCAGGGGAGGAGAGCGGCCGTGGCAGCCGTGCCCGGGGAGGGCTGGGGGGGATCTGCTCTGCCCGCAGCCTCGCACTTGTTAAACCTCTCGCTGGCAGCCAAGGACACTCACGTCTGCATCAAACTACTCAGCTCCCAGTCTAATTCTGGCACATCAGACAGTAATTATAGGTACATCACCAGCGCTGACAAGTCTGGAGCTCGTCAGCCCGGCACCTGTCAGCGCCGCGCTGCAGACACCCCACCGGGAGCCCAGAGGGGCCGCATCCTCTCCCACCCGCCCCCAGCTCTATTTTGGGGATCACTCTGCACTGCCTGGCCCCCCAGCACCCCCCGTTACACTGGAGCTCATCCTGCCACCGCCAGCCCCAGCCCTCTCCGGGTGCTGTTTGGAAAGGGGGGGTCCATCACCCGTGGGTCTCCACGGCCCCAGACCGTGCTTAGGAAGATGCTCTTGCATCTGCCAGGTTTGACACCGGGATTTCACCGGTGCTGGGGGAAGAACAGGCATCTGCCACTTGCCCCCAGCACCCAGGAGAAGGTTGCCCACAGCCCACTAACTGATCCTGGCAACATCACCCGACCACAAGCGCAACAAGCCGGACCTTTGCCTGGTGTAAATCACTGTGGCTTGGCTTACCGCAGTGGCTCTGCCCTGATTTACACCAGGGAAGGATCTTGGTACACGTTTCCATCACACTTCTTTTATTAAAGCAGGCAGGAAACCAGAGGTGAGAGCATCCCCAGGTGCCGGCGAGCCAGAGCTGTGGCCGGTTGGCAATGAGGGCCAAAAGCCAGTAAGGCTCCAGCCCAGGAGCCTGGGAAGCTCAGACAGCACCAGTGAGGAGGAGGAGGAGGAAGCAGGTTGGCTGTTTGCTGATTTTAAAAGTGGGGAGGAAGATGCATGTAGGGGGAGAAGCAATAATTTTAATTAAAAGGCAAATGACTGCATTGAAAATTGACTTGAAGCATGGAGATATTAAAAAGCCGTTGACTCTGAATTATTCCTCCCTGGGCTGCTTGACAGGGAAAAGTGTTTAGACAACACGGGCTGGTTTAGCGTCCTGACCTGAGGAGCCTGGCTGGGGGCGAGGCGAGTGGGAACTGCTGGGCAGCCGATGGGGCCAGCCCCTTCCCCTGTCTCAGGGGGACACAACGGCAGCCGGGACCCCCTGCCCTCAGGTCTGTCTGAGCCAGCACCATCCCTGCCCGTAGCTACTGCCCCTTCACCTGGGCAAGCAACGAGCTGAGCATCCCCAGCATCCTGGCTGCACGGACCATCCCAGCTCAGCCCCATCACAGATGCTCCCTCGCTTCTCGCCGCTCAGTCCCGGGGCTCAGCTCTATCTAACAAGTCCCTGTTGCATCCTGTTGGATTGCAACAAGAGTTGGGACACAAAAGCCAAGCCTCCACGCTACTGAGACAGCTCAAAAACCTCCCTGGTTGCCTCCAGGGTTACCCTGAGTCCCTTCACTGCCGGAACCCGAATGGGATGAAAGAGCGGTGCTGATTTCCGTCGCTGAGCCGCAGGTCTGTTAGCCTAAGCAGGTATTAGCAACCTTTCAGAAGGGGTCAAAACCACCTTTTTTCCATGGGAGACAAGCTTATTAACTGGCGTCGTTACACGGCTGCGGGATGACCTTATAACTGTCTATATATTCACCTCCGCAAGGATGCAGCTTCTGAGAGCGGGGGCTCTTTAATCTTGTTCAGACAAAGGCAGAACAAGATCTGATAGCTGGAAGCTGAAGCGTCAGAAACACAGACAAGAGAAGGCAAATGTGCTGAACGAGGCTGGGGAGAGCCTGCGCCGAGCAGGGTGGCTTCTCCATCATTTCCCACCTTTTCACCGAGGCAGCGTCCTTCCGAAAGATAAACGCCCGCTCAGCCAGAAGTTATGTCTTGACACAGGAGTTGACGCAGAAGTTACTGCCGAGACTTGACAGCCTCTGCCAGGCGGCTGGGGTCAAGCTGGGGGATTAGAAGGGTCTTTTCTGCTCTTGAAAAGACCCCACGAACCCAACAAATCCCACAAATCCTACTCATTGCCTTCAGCCCCCTCCCCTCACCCTTCCTTCTTGTGCTGGTTTTAACGCCTCCAAGTGCTGCCCGAGCCATTCAAGAACTCAAATCCCAACACAGCATCACCTTTACGCTACTTCCCTCCCCAGTACGCTGCAGTTCGGCATCAGCAGGACCCTCTCCAAGAACACCAGTGATGGAAACCACCAGGGCTGGCTGTGCCTCCAGCCCGGAGAGCCGACTCCCAGCTCCAGCAAAGAGTGACAGAAGCCATGGGCAGGAGCACATCCTCCAAGCCGTCCTTCCCGCACGGCCCCAAGGAAGCAGCCGTGCAATCTGCTCTCCAGCTGAGGGGCAAGCGTGCACGCCATTTGGAGCCAGGAACTTAATTGCATGTGTAATTCTGGGACGGCAAACAAGCTAGAGCAGTGTTCGGCGCCCGGGGCAGATCCCCATATGGATGCACGACCTGACCGTGGGCTGCTGTCTTCATCCCGCTTCCCCACTCCCATTTCGGGATAATGTGTTCATTACAACTCAACAAGGCATTTGCAGGAAACGCAATTAAATTACAGCGCACTGTTCCAGCGCCTTGCTTTTACACCAAGAGGGCTCTCGTGTCGGGAAGCCTGGCACACCCCACATATTACAAGCTTGATTTCCTCCACCTCCAGGCTGTCCTCCCCGGCTCTGGGCTGGGGCTCCAGCTGCCTTACAGCCATGCTTGTGCCTTAAGACAGGTAGACACGCTGGTGCAGGGCAGGAGGCCACCAAAATCCCAGATAAATAAGCCTAAAGCAGAAGGAAATGGGATGCTGCACGACGCCTGTGGCTCTCAGCCCTGGGGAACAGTGACGGGATGGGCTTTTGGAATGCGCAGATGTTGTTGGAGGAAAAGGAGGGTTTTTTTCTGAAGGCAGGTGGTTTCCTGATCGCCTGGACCAGGACTGACTGGTGCTGCTGCTCTTGGGATTATTTTAGCTCGGAGCTGCCACCCTGATTGACTGGTGCGCTTCTCAGCCTCCACAAAAAGAAATGCTGAAATCTTCACTGAGGCACTGGAACCATCTCTGGCAATGTGAACACCCAGCCCATTAGAGGCCGACAGATGCCACAGAAATAAAATCTATTATTATGACAGACCCAGCAGGGGTTGCTACTGAACAGATTCCACCACATTTCCCCTCTTACAGCTTTTCTAAACCAGCCACACTTCCACAGCCGGCTCCTAGATAAAGCACCTGCCTCTCCCCCTAACCCCCAGAGAGCCAAAATCTTCCTCTCGTTCCCCTTTGAAAGCTTTCCCCTCCCATTCCCAACAAGGAAAATCCCAAACCTTTCAAGCTCCAGCACTTGGTGGGGCGAGAGCTGGTCCCTCCAAGAGCATCAGTGATGCCTCTGGCTGCAGACACCCTTCCCAGCCTCAAAAAAAAAAAAAAAAAAAACAACCAACCCTCCCCCCCCTGCAAAGAGGGTGGGAGCTGATGCCTTAATCATCAATGCAAACCAGAAACCAGGCAGCACCCTCCTATAAATACCCGGGAAAACGAGCTACAGGTGCTGCCCTCACCCACCACGGTCCCTGCACCCGGGAGAGGGTCGAGGAAGGGGCGAACATCAAACATGAAACAAGCAGGGTGGGGAGGAGCACGCTGCTGGCCCCCAGCCCCGGTACTGACCTGGAGACTTTAAACAAAGGGAACAGAGTCCTGGCTTCTTCCCTCCTGCAATTCGATCGAGCCCTGGTTAGGGACAGGAAAGGAGGAGATTCATGAATGAACGCGATCCAGGTGGGAAAGTTTGCCGGGGATGGAGGGAAATAAACAAATAAATCAGAGCAAGCAAACACATAATAAATCTGAAACAAAAGAGCAGCAGCAGAAAGCATCTCAGAATGAAACGCAGCGTGAAGAGCGATGGGGAGCCAGGCTGTGCCCACCCGTGGGGGCATGAGAGCAGCAGCCCCCTCCTACCCCATGCCCACAGTGCCGGGCATGGCCCCCCCTGTGCACAGGGGGTTTGCTCCCACACGTAGGGGTTTTGAACCCCAAAATGCCATTTTGAACCCCAAAATGCCCCAGTCTGCAGCTGCTGCGGTGTCTGGCTGAGGGGACCCTGCCCAGCTCAGCCGCCAGCCCAAGCGCTGGATGCTTGTTGGGAAGAGGAGTTATGGGCATGGAAGAGCAAGGGAGAATCAGAGTAGATTGGCTCCTTGTGGGTTTTTTCCTGGGAAATACGCAGATTGGACCTTTCTATCATAAGTGAAGCTGCACGACTGTGTTGTGCCCTGATTTGTGCAGCAGCACAGCCCGTCCTGGGGACCTGCTAGCTCCCTGCCTGGGCAACGTCGGCTCCAAAAATTCCAGCACCACAAAGCACCTTCCCAGCCCCAGCTCTGCGGGGCTTGAACCTCCGCACAGGTACAGGCCGGTCTCATGCTGACGTGCTCCCTATAAGTGAGCACAACGCTGATAACTGCGATGGGTGAATATGGGGAGGGGAGAGGTGCTGCACAGGGCTCCCCCATCCCCTGCCCCGCCGGTCCAGACCCCCGAGCATCCTGCCTGCAGGCGGTTGAGCCCAGGCTGTGCCTGGCTCCCAGCAAAACAGCCCAGAGCTGCTTTAAGCCTTTGTTTCTAAGGACATGGGGTGGTTTTTCTCCTCCTCCCTGCAAGCCCCTGTGCCTGGAGGAGCGGGGTGACAAGGGCAGGGGCAGGCAGGGGACAGGCGAGACCTCAGCACCCACAAGGACCTCTTTCTTTGCTGGTGAGCAGGCAAAGCTGCACCCAGCGCCGAGAGGCAGCTCGGCTCATCCATCACGCCCACGGCCATGGGACATCTGTCCCCTCGCCCCAAGCCCAGCTCTGCTCCGTGTGTCCTCACTCGGGTGTCAGTTTTTCCATCGTTGCCCTCGGGGTTCAGCTACAGGGTAAGACCAGGCAGCGTGCGGGGGCTCTGTGGGGCCCCCCTTGCCCAGCAAGGAGGAGGAGGAGGAAAGCAGGGTGATGAATGCCATTTCCAACCCCTGCCTGGCTGCAACCCCAATAAATGGCACTGAAGGACTCAGCACCCCTACAAACGCTGCTGGAGCTCTGCTGTGCCGCACTCGGGATGCTCCCAGGGCAACCCAGGGCTCAGCCAAGCCCCGCTGTCCCTGGCTCTGAGGTGGGTTTTCACCCTCAGACCCAAGTGGGGGGATTTCAGTCGCGATGTGGAGCCCCCCCCCCCCGCAGTGCTGCCGGGACTGGCCAGGGTCACCTGCATCCCCACGGAGCAGGGTGCGGAGTCAAAGGCTGGCAGTTCAGGAAAGAATTTCACACCCCAAGTGAGTAAATAATCTTAAAGGCATTATGGGAAGGAAACAAGAAGGATGAAATAAAAATGGAAAATCCTTCCTAAATGTGCTTTGTTCATTTGTTTTGATAATTGCAGTTCAGGTTTAATTATTTATGCCATATTTTGTAATATGCCAGGAAACACTGAAGTGAATTTGTTGCTGTTAGCGGCTGCAGCACCTGGCAGCCCTCAGCAAGGGCAGGGTGCTCAGCTGCAGGTGCCCGGAGGGACCCAGGGACCCCGGCCAGCCCTGCCAGCCTCCTGACACCAGCAGCAGAGCCTGGGGGCAGGAGGTGACTTGCCCAGCCTGGCGCAAGGAGGGATGCTCCCGCTCCCAAAGGTCCTACCTGCAGGAACATCCTTCCTCTCCCTGGCTTGCAATGAGACCTGAGTGCCAAAATACAGCTTTTCTAGTGGAAATCAGAAAAAGGAGGGGGACAAATGTGGCTCCTCTTACACATTTTCCATGCAGAAAGACTGAGCTCTTCAATCTCATCCTCAGGATCTTCTTGGTGTTGGGGAAGGCGAAGGCTGGGGGTGTTTGCAGCGGGCTGCTGAGCCTCCCAGGCTGAGCCCCCGGCAGCTGCAGGTCCCGGCTCCTGGTTTCGGTCCCTGCTTCACCCTACGTGACCTTGGGCCAAGGACTTGCCTTAGGAGCACCTTGGCTTTCCCCACGTGTGGAAGGGAGATAACAGACTTGCTTTTCTGAAGAGCTGGGACTGACAGCTGAAAAGAGCTAATTATTATCTGCGGAGCAGCACAACCTCCCCGGAGTTATTCTGGCTGAGATACCGAGTCATGGGGCAGCCGAGCAATTCACTCAAGGTCTTGCCGCATCCCGAGGACAGAGACCCCTGGCAACACCCAAACCGAAGCCGTTCTGCCCCGAGCCACCCACGTTTGCTGGTTCCCCGGGGCTCAGCAGGAGCAGGGGCTCTTACTTGCATTTGCACCCTCGTGCAAGCCTCGAGCCAGCAGCACAGGTCCCCGTCCGAGAGCTCTAGTGGTCACCTGGCCCTGAGGGACATCACGCATGGAGAAGATGCTGCTTCACACTGGTGAGCCTGGCAGCTCACACGAGGGGGAACAAATCGGAGGCACAGATGGAGCTGGGAGCCGCAGCGGAGCAGCCTGGCCAAGCCCTGGCCGTGCCACGGGCCGTTCCCCAGGGCAGGTTCAGTGCGGCGGGAGCGGGGCTTTGCTTTCTGCAGGGGAGGAAGAGGAGGGCAGGGAGAGGAGTGGGGAAGGTGCCATCTCAGTGTCCTTGAGTGTCCTTTAGAGGCTTTGCTTTTCACGCAGTGCAGTGGATGAGGAAGGACTGAAAAATCCCAAACTGCTCTCCTCTTTGATTCCCCTCACCACAGAGAGAGTTGAAAGGAAGCCGCGAAGGCAAGAGAAAGGAGGAGGCGTGTGGGAAGGGAGGAGGGAGGAATGGAGCAGGTATGAGGGGAAGAAGACACTGCCGGTCCCCTTCACCCTGCTGAGCCCTGGAAATCAGGTCCCTTTTGAGGTGACAAGGGCTCCCTGGGAGCCTCCCACGCCTGCCCAGGGCTTGGCAGCTCCAGGTGCCACGGGAGGGAGGCGAGGGCAGAGGATGCTCTGAACAGTCACGCACTGATGTCTCTTCCCCAAAGCATACCCACACCTTGGCATCACCAAAAAATCCCAAAGGAACACCTTGCCCAAGCTGGCTGGCCACCCCTGAGTGCTCCCAGAAGCAGCTGGAGGAGGATGGAAAGGTGGATGGCTGCCCTGCATGTGCCCAGCCAGGCACGCTCCACGCACGGCAGCACAGCCTTCAGCCTCACCATCATCCCCTGCAGCCCAGGGGGCAGAGGGCAATGCCACAGGCTGGCACGGGCAGGTGAGCTGGCAGAGCTGGAAACACGCAGCTACTCTGTGTTTGGTCTGGGCAATGTGTTTTTAATGAGCCATATAATGTTTTTCAAATTACGCTGGAATCATTAATCCTCCTGAAATGAGACAGATTCTGCAGCCCGCAGGCAGCATCAGGGCTGCCTGTTGCACAGCCGAGCAGGCAGGCGCAGCCTCTGCTCCGCTGCTTTCTGGTGGCAGCAGGGCCACCGAGATGTGACACCCACAGCCCTGTCCCCCACTTCTACAAGGGACCCAGCGTGGGGCTGGCCGGACCCCCGTGCCGTGGGCGCTTGGCACAGCAGGCACACGCAGCGCGGTCGGCCGGAGGAGGATGACGGCTCTGCAGCTCTCACTGCATCTCCTCTCCGCTTCATGCTCCTTGGTGATACCCACTGATCCGAGCTGGATCCAGCCAGCACCAGGCTCATGCTCCTCCTCGCCCCCCATCACGCACCCGCTGCCCCTCGCAGGCACGGGCTTCTGGTCCCCAGGGCTGGAGGTCCCTCCCTATTGATGATGCTCCACAGGGGCAAAAACAATCTGGGAAGCAAGAAATGATCTGGGAAGCAAAAATGATCAAAACCAGCCCAGCAGCACCTGGAAGGAGGTTGTGTCATCCAGAACCACCCTACCCTCCTCTCTCCTGAAAGTCTTCCACGGCAGGGAGCATCCAGCACTGCCCTTCCAAGAGGCAGAGCAGCCTGGGATGGTCTCATCCATGTGATGTGGGAAGAGGAGCAAATGTGGGCTCCTTGGGCCTCCCCTGGGGTGGGTCTAGCAGGTCACACCACAAGCGGGATGTTGAAGCCAGAAAAAGGCACGTGCTGGCCAAAGCGGAGCCGGCCGCAGCGGGCTCAGCCGACGGCGGCCTCGGCGTCTCCAGCCCTGCCTGCCTCCCCATGCGCTTTCCCAGAGATCCAACTCTAATTGCGGGAGGGAGGTGCTGTATTTTTCCATGCATGAAGATCCAAAGTGACACTTTTTCCCTTGTCTTTTCGGAGCGCGAGAGAGCTGGTTCATTAACATAAAACCACCGAGCCAAATAAAAACCCTGAGTGCCGTGACAGCATCCCTCCAAATAACACGGGAGAGGAGAGTTTATTCATCTCCAGCTCTGCCCTTGCCAAGCGCCATGGCAGCCGCAGAAGGAAAGTCAACTGACAGGTGGTTGTTTCACACCCTATTACTGTGCCACTCAGCTCGGCCGAGCCGCCTCCGAGCCGCTGACAGATGGATGGGATTGCAAGCCCCGGCTCCAGCCCGCAGAGCCGGCAGCGAGCGAGGGGATGCTCGGGAAGAGCAGCGTGAACTCGAGCCCCTTGATAAAGCTGGGAGAGGGGTCGCCAAGCCCAGATGTTGGGCAGCTGGAGCAGGAATTTCTCTCTAAGGCAGCTTTGTCTCCAGGCACCCAAAAATATCGGGATCTGATGCACAGAGGTTCACCGTGAGCTCCCAGGCAAAGCAGGAGATGGGCAAGGCAGTGCCATGAGGCTGACACAGGCTTGCAAGATGTGTATGCTTCACGCACAGGGATTCTGTAGGAATTTGGCTTCTGAAATATGCCAGCGCTTTAGAAATGCACATGGCCTGCAGTGCCGCGCCTGGTATCCGGCTGGAGATCTGTGCCAGAGCAAAAAAATCAAACCTAGGGCATCCTGGCTGCCTCCGACGCCGCAGCCCCCAGGCCAGGTCCCTGTGCAGCCCTTTCCTCCCTGCACAGCATTGATTCACCTCTCCATTTTCACCTCTTCTGCCTCCCTCCTCCTCTACCTGCACTATGGAGCTTATGAAGGACCAGGGGATCCTCCACTGGGAAATACATCCCCCTGAAATCCCATCCCAGCTCTCCATCCCTCCCTCTTGCTCCCACAGCAAGCTGCCAGCTCCCTCCGAGCTCAGCCGGGTACAGGATCCCAGCCTCCGTCATTCTGCGCTTAGTCCCGTTTCAGCTCAAAATATCCCATTAAAAAGAAAACCACAAAAAACCAGACCAGGTGCCACAACCAGTTTTCAAAACCATCTCTGGGAGTCAAGCTGCTGGGCTGGGAGTTACAGCATCCCTTCCCCACTTTGGGTATTCCTGCCTCCCACGGGTAATTAAGCCAATTAACGAGAGCCACTGACCATAAGATTTTGATGTCCATAATCCCAGGGTGCTCACAGGGAAAACATCGAGCACTGTGGGATAGGGGAGAGCAGGGAAAATTCTGGCAGGTCAAGAGCCAAACACTGCTTGCCACCATCATGGCTGCAGCAAGGTGGGTGAGAGCTTGGGGGGCAGCAAGAGCTGGGGGGGGGGGGCTGCCCCACAGCCACTCCGGGGGGCTGCAGCCGTGGTGTGAGAGCCACAGCTCAGGGCCAGGCAGGAGGATGCTCAGGCTGGCCGCAGGACAGGAGCCATAAATCTGGGCAGCTCCTGAAACATGGAGGCTTTTAACAGGCTGTAATTGAAATATATGAACTTGAGGTGGAGGAGATCCGACAACGCCAGCCAAGGCGGCTGGAGCAGAGGGCAGAGCAGCGCCCGTGGGCAATGGGGAGCAGTGCCGGCAGCCCGGGGAGCCCTCCCCTCCATCCATGGCCCACCCTGGTTCACATGTCCCTTCCCAAGGTCTGAGCCCTGAGACACTACGGGGTGACCTGAGCAAGGGGCTACAGGGGTGGGATGGGAAGAGAAGCTGCTCCTTGACTCTCCTTTCCCAGTTATGTGGGAACACTGGTTCCCAGTTTGGGGCTGGGATGCAGATGCTACATTTCCCAGCCTGGAGCTATTCGCTGTGCTAGAAGCCCAAATGCATCATCTTCCTTCGCCCTCCTCCCTTTGCAATCAGAACATTTCAGCATTGGGAGGGGAAAAAAACAAACAAACCATAAGTGTTTGCTGCCCCCCCTCCTTCCTCTTCCTCCCGCCCCCACTCAGCCCTCTCCATCAGTCTTTCTGTTGGAGATGAATTTAAAAAAAAAAAAAAAAAAATTCTTCATTTGCATTTATTCTGAAAGTGGAAACCATGCAGGGGGAGGGAAAAAATAAAAACAGCTGACAGCAAAGTTTTATTATCCCCATTGGGCGGTGAGGAGCAAATCAGTAATTTTTTAACAAGCATTTAAGCTCCTTTGCTGAGTGCCTCTTTGAGCCTTGGTGCACCTGCAGCCTGGCACAGCCAGGAGGGGGGTTAATTAGGACCTTTGATGGGGAGCAAGCACAGCTGATGGGTGACAGCACCCGCTCTCCCATCTCAAGCTGAAGACCCTTGCGGTGATGAGCTGGGACCTCCCCGGATCCACACGCGTTGCTGTGGCTGCTGGAGATGGAGCCTGTCTGGTGGGTAAGACCTACTTGCATGGACCCATCGCGGGCTCCAGACCTGCCCAGATGATGCCAACAGGATCACTCGCTGCTTTTTGAATCCAATAATTCTGCGAAGCTTGGCCATGCAGCCCCCAGGCTCCACCCTGGGGACCTCAGACCAGGCATCTCTCACCTCACCCACCCAGAGGCGTTTTAATAATAATAATAGTTACAAAATTTGACCACAGCTGCTGGGAAGGAGCCAACTGAGCAAAGCCCTGGTGATGGAAGAACTTTGCAGCCACAGAACTGGCACAAAAGGGAGTCTCCATCCTTCTCATACCTCCCCACAAACACCCGGCCAGCCCCACGCCAGCACTGCCCCTTTGCGAGCGCAGCCCCCCAGGACCGTGGGTGCCGACCCCCACCACGCTGCTTTGCTGGAGGTCCAGCACCTCCAAGCCAAGAGCTGCGGGGCTGCAGCAAGTGGCAATTTGTGCTTCACAAATTGCAACTGGTAGTAAGGCGGGGACACTACCCCAGCACAGGGGATGCTACCCCATGTAACGGAGGCACTCGACTCCTTAACCAGACTAGCGGGGGTCCGGTACAGACCCCAAAGGAGGTACGGGCTGGAGCACAGCCAGGCCAAGAACCCCTCCAGAAAACCCACAAAGGAGCAAAGTGACCCGGTGAGCTCGGACCATCGATCATGCCATTAACACATGAATAGCAGGTGGTTTTTCCAAGACTCATTTATCAAGGAATAAAGCAAGTTGTGGGCACAAGGAGTCTGGTGCGTACCTTTCCCATTGCATGCAACCCGACTGCCAGGCAAACCCTTTATCCCACACGTGCGACAGCCTCAGCGAGCCCCCTGGGAGCTCTCCCCGCTGGGCAGCCTGGCGGTGGTCTCCCCTTGAGCCAGGACACCTCCCAAGGTTGCTCCTCAAGGCACAGACACCTTTTGACTAAGGACAGACCTTTGGATGAGTCCAATACGAGTTCTCACGAAATGGCAACTGGACGGCACACCAGTGACTCTCCCCTTGAGCTGGGATGCCTCTCAGGGTCTGAGATTCCTTACCTGAGGTGTAAGGATCCTTCCAACCAACAGATCCGTCCTTACCCAAGGTGGAGAGACCCTTTATTCAGAACAGCTCCTCGCTAAGTGACTGATAGCATGCAAAATTAATACTAATGAAATCCACGTCACTAATTCCTTTTCGACATACAGATTCAGATTGGACCTAGCCGTACCTAAGCTCCACCAGGAGTTCGGAAAGCAAGGGGATCCACTCTGAACCTCGCGACTCAGCGGGAGAATCTCCTTACTCTTTATCTTCTTAGACACAAACCGTTGTCCGAGCCTGAGACTCAGGTTGGAGGTAGCCGCAATTAAGCTCCATCAGGAAAGGGGGGTCCGCTCTAAAAGGGGGTCTGGTCTGCCTTACCCCTCTGCATCTCCGGTCTCTGTGTAAATCATCCTAGCTTGATTTTAACTCAATTTTCCTTTGTGTGTCTCTTCCACATAGTAAGTGGTAGAGGGAACCTTGCCATGGAACTTTGCCAGTCGCACTTTTATAAATTCGTATGAAAACCACTTTTGCTAATATCATTAATGGTAATTCTTGAAGCGATCTCAAATCACTCACAACACCCCAGCACTGGGGGCAGAGCAAAATGCTGAAGAAGTGACCCCCCCCCAGAAGTGGGGACCGCGGCACAGCACCCTTCCTCCTCCCCGTTTGCACAGCGCAGCTTCCCAGCGCCCAGCTCCAGCCCACCCCGCTGCACCCCCCAGCCTCTCCCAAACACCCCTCCAGCCTGCAGCCCCCCTCCTTCCACCCCAACATGCTTGGAAAGAAAAATATTAACAGCAGGACCCTCAAGGGACTCATCCACACTGGGAGCACCCCAGGGACACCCATACCTGTTCACCTCTTCTTCCGAACCCGAGACGGACCACAGCCAGGCTAGCCCCGTCCCCCTCTCCGGGCACCGAGCCCCGGCTGCGTGGGGATGCTCCCTGCAGCCCCGGGTCACACTGTGGGACGCGGCTCACACGTGGCCGTGTGTGCCAGGCGTGTCCCTGGGGCGCAGAGGCAGCCACCATGCACCCCGGCTGGGATCGATGCATGGCAACCAGGAGAATCAATTTCTATAATTAACCCCCGCACGGTTGAGTCGTGTCCCTCCCGCCCTGCTCCCCCCTGCAGATGTGGCCATGGGGTCTTTCAGCCCCACGGGGTCCGCTGCTCCCGGCCGGTGCCCAGGCAGCACCCACCTGGGTCCCTGCAACAGCGAAGGGCACCCAGGGCCCCCCAGCTCCCGCGGCAAGGCTTCAGTACGGAGAATTTCTTGGTGGAAAAAGCAAGCAGAGGCAGGCACGGGTGGGTGTTTCCCACCCATCTGGGCCTTTGCTGTGAGGCTGATGCTGTGAGCAGCGGGGAAAGGAAGGAGGGAGAGGGGGAGAGGACAATGTGGGCGGACAGACGTGCCCTCCCCACCAGGAGGTGTCCAGCCAGGATGGAGATGTCCAGCCAGGATGGAGCAGGTTGATGCCTCAAGCTCACACCCACCCCAGCACAGCACAGAGCTGCCTTTATCCCCGTTTCCCTAAAGGGAAAAACCACATTTTGGGGGAGCTATGTGACTTTCCTGCATGGGGAACCGGGACTGAGCCTGGCACCTATGCTAAACCCCCCACCAGCACCAACCCCACCACCTCCCAGTCCAATGCAATCGCCATGCCAGTTCTCAGCAACACACACCACCCCCTCATGAGGAGCCACCCAGGCTGCCCCCCACCCTCTCCCATTCCAGCCCACCTCCCCAGGAGGGGAACAAGCATCTCCCAGACCATGAGCAGGACATTCCACAAAAAACAAACGGGGCGAGCATCCCTCCCTGCCCATCCTGCTGGGAGGGGAAGGATGGCTCCTGACAAAGACTAA
>JAVJGI010000045.1:4435064-4465618 GCA_035590275.1 Ibycter americanus | reverse complement strand
CGCTCCCGCCCCCCCCCCCAGCCCCCCCCCCCCCGGGCAGGGGGATCGTAGCCCACCAGCAGCTCCCTTGGGGCGCAAGGCGCCTGTCCGAAGGAGCACAGAGCCATTTCCACAGGCGTGTGATCACTGCCAGCTTCAGGGGCAGTCTGGTGGGAAATAATTAGCACATCGGAAATGTATTCCTCATTAAAATGAGGGAAGAACCACCGCTGGGCTCGAGTGACCATGTGGTTTCAGGCAGCTTCGGTGGGGGCAATGCCCTGAACCCCAGGCTGGGTTTGTCAGGGTAGGGGGGGTCCTGCACTGCAGCCCCCACACCGGCAGCACTGTGAAAGCCAGGGAGCAACCAGAGGGACTAAAAAGCATCCACACCCCCAGGATCCAGGTGCTGGCAGAGCCTGAGCAAGTTCGAGGTCCCTGGGGCTGATATAGCTGTCGGGAAGGGCTGAATTCCCTGCCTGGTGCCAGGGTAGGGAACACCCACCCCCTGCTTGAACCGGCTGGGCAGAGGGACCCCTTCCCATCTCCATCCCTAAGTGAGACGTGGCTGGATACGACCCCCTCCCACCCCCTGAGTCACCTGTGAAGGGGCGCAGGTCCCGAGGGCCCTGTGGCCGCTGCCAGGAGCATTCCCAGGGCCAGGCACAGATAAAACCAACTTCCCCAGGAGTTGGGTGCTGGCACCCAGGCAGCAGCGGGTGGGTGGGCATGGGGGCTGAAGCATCGCCACTCCCCAGCCTGCCTCAGCACAGGCAGGGTGAAAACGGAGAGAACAAAGAGGGGAGAGGCTGCGGGGCGAAGGCTGGGTGCTCCCCGCGGTGAGGGCAGAGAAAGGGACCCCCACCCATGGGCAGCACAGCCCTGGCAGTGTCCCCGTCACCCACCGGGGCTGGCACGGGGCAGGGCAGCGCTGGCAGCCGCAGCACAGCATGCACACGCGTGCACACCCACACGTGCACCCACCCACCCCTGCTCCTGGGTGCACACACCATGGCGGGAGCAGACCCCGCTGTGGCTCTCCTGTGCCCCCCGAATACGTGGGGAGCAGCCGTGGCGCAGGGCAGAGGGAGGGCAGGCAGCCTTTGGAGTTATTTTAAGTTTCCCTCCCCGACGCCTCCCCCCACGCCCAAGCCCAGCCCGGGATGCACCAGATTTTTTCCTCCTCCTGCAAGGATGCTGAAAATATCTCACCAGGGGCGACCTGCAGCCCCGTGGCTCGTCCTGCCCTTTGTGTCTCAGCAGCGGTGGCGGGGAAGGGGGAGGAAAAAAGGGAGAGAGCAGGTAGGAGAGCAGCCCGCATCCTCCCTCCTCCTCACCCATCTGTCTCCCCAAGCTCGTAGAGAAAGGAAATCCAGAGCCCGGCAGCATCCAGCCCGGCTCGGTCAGCAAAACATCATGTTTAATGCACGACGCTGCAACAACGGAGCTGAAACAGCCATAGGCACAATAACGGATTTCTCTGAGCATCCCCCGTGAGCCCCCGCCCCCGAACACCCCATCGCTCCAGCTCCCCGCGCCGGTGTTTCTAGGACAGTGTCTCTCCAGCTACTTTATCCCTTCAGAGCCAAGCAGCCCCAACAACAAACAACCCCAAGAAGCAGCATCACCACCAGCACCAGCTCAGCATCCCCCAGCCCATCGGTCCCCTGTGCGGGGGGAGCCGCCGGGCAGGCACCGCATCCCCGGTGCAGGCAGCCGAGCCCAACGCACACCCCTCCGGATCATCACAACCCCACGCACACCCTTCCTGGGTATCAGTTCACAACCAGCAAACTCCAGCGCCGGGGAGCAGCGATTTTTTTCCCCCCGGGGCATCAGCAACACTGCCCCGGCGACGTGGAGGGAGGAGGAAATAAAACCACACAAATAAAAAAAATACCTGCTACTTAAGAATGGATGCACATAGTGAGAGTGACATGCCTTGAGAGGGTGTATTCCCCATTTCTGCTCTGCTTGCTCGCTTTCTTTTCTTTCCTTTCTCTCTGCGAGGGGCTCAGGCCCAGCCAACCATGGGAGACGGAGGCAGGAGTGCGAGCGAGCGGGTGCGCGGGTGCGAGAGCGCGCCGGGGTGTGTTGCGCGTGGGAGCGCGCAGCTCGGCGATGTACAAAGGAACAAATGGGAAAAACACATTAGCTCATGATAGATTAATGTGCGGGGAGACGGCTCCCCCTCTCCGCTCCCTCTTAAAGGCCCCTACGTTTTATTCGGCGATAGGTGGCTAGCCCAAATGCCAGGAGCAAAGCGGGTGGCACGCAGTTGCCACCATGTGCCGTCACCCGCTGACAGCAGAAAAGGCGGCCAGGCCCAGGGGGGATGCACAGGGGAGGCAGCCCCAGGTGATGTGCAAGAGGAACGTTCGTAAGGCACCACGTATTTTGAAAAGGGACAGCAAAAGAGCATTTGCACGTCTCCTGGGAGAGGGGCGGGGTGGGTGGCGTCCTGCCACGGTCCTGCGTGGGCAGTGGTATTGCTTCTGCTGTAAAGGTGGGTTGGGGGAAACAAAGCAAAAAGGGTGATGGAGATGCTGCCAGCAGAGCCGTGACCGTACCTGGCCCTGTGGGACCGGCGGCTCCCAGCTAACGCAGAGACGTGGCTTGTCCATCATTTGGCAACTGCAAATTCCCTGCACAAGCAGCCAGCAAAGACCCTCCGTAGCAGAGCACCGATGGCATCAGGGCACCAGCACCGAGGGTTAATCCCCACCTGGCAGTGCCCACCGCGGTGGGGACCCAGCCACGGGCTCCGAGCGTTGCTGGTCCAGGGGGAGAGCAGCCCCCCCAGTGTGACGGGTACAGAAAGGTGCCATGCTGGCACCTCGGCTGGTTGGCACCTCCTTGCCAAGAGAAGCAAACCTGCGGTCTGCCAGGGAGAAAAGGGAGGGACAGGGCAGGAAGAAATAAATAAGCAGCCACTTTGTTTTGTGCAGTTTCCCTGGACCAGCAAGGAGGGCTAGCAGGCTTCCTCCCCTTCCCTCCGCACCAGTGCTGCTCCCACCGCTGTGTGACGGGGGCTGCAGCGCCAGCCAGCACCTCCCCAGTAAGGGGAAGGGGAGGTGGAGGAGAAGCCAGCTCACCCCGACCCCCCGCAGCCCCCACGCTGCCCGCAGCACTGCATTAGCTGGAGAGCCGCTGCCCAGCGGCGCAGGGGAGCGTGGCAACGCTGGCTCCATTAGAGAACATCCGTGGGGCAAAAGCCTTTTCCAGCGCCAACGAAGTGCATCTTGATGGGGCTGACATGCTCCTGACAGCCAGGACGCCCCAGCACACACGGCCGGGGGGCCCAGGGCATCCCAGGGCTGGCATGAGCTGTGCACAGGGATGGGACCCGCTGCAATGTGCTGCTCGGTGATGCACCCCAGCAGGCTCGTCCCATGCTCCCAGGCAGCCCCATCATCTCACAATGCACCCCACCACCACCTTGCACCCCTGCAACTACATCTTGCTGCGGTGGGAGAGGGGGAGAAGGGGAGCTCTGCCTGCTGGGGGGAGCCAGGCTAGAGAGAGAAAAAAGATGAATGAAAATTGGGAATGCAAAGAGCTGCAGTTAAACCTGGGAGCACTTCAGAGATGTAATAAGAGGTGAAGTGTTTATAACACGGACTGAAATCCTCCAATCTGTGTCTTGCTGGTAGGCAGATTAGAGAAGCTAAAGTTCCCCCCGGCATTAAAACTCTCTCGTTTAATACCAAATCCTGATCTGCCGCTCTCTAGGAGATGCCACAGGTAAAGTCTGAACCTCTCCGTGCCAGAGGGGAGCGTGGCCACCCCATGGGACCATCCCACACCCAGGCACTTCCCAAGCCAAGCGAGATAACCTGCGTGGGACAGATCCTGCCCTCCCCACAGGCTCTGGGGTTTCCCACAGCAGACCCTGCGCCACTGCCTGGTGTGAATCCAGGGGGAGATGTAATTTGTATGGAGTATCAGATGGGAAATTCAAGGATCAAGGTGTAAACTGCTCCATCCCGGAGGTGGGAGCTGCCTTGGCCACCAAGGAGCAGATCAGAGACATTTTGGGGCATCTGGGATGGAAAAAAGCCTGAGCAGCTGGGAAGGGCCAGGGCAACCCGACACAAAGCCAGCGATGCTGTGACAGCTTCCCCGGGCCACCAGCGAAGCCCCAGATATTCAGCACCAGCGAGAGCAAACCCGAGCTCAGCACCGGGGCCGAACCGTGGGGTGATGCCCGCTGACAGCTCCCTGACTCTGCAGCTTGCGGAGAGGTAGAGGTTTCGATCACAGCAGATCCAAGTGAGGCGGTGAAATGTCTCTAAATGAGCTGAAATGTGGTCTAATCGGCACATCTATTTTCTAACAAGTTACATATTCCCTTCAGAGCTCCAGTCATTTCAAAAACACATTAAGGAGAAATATTTGAAAGCTAAAATGTATTAAACAAGCACTTCATCCTCATCAGCAGAGAGGTTATGGACCTTTGCTGGTCTCCTTCCAATAACCTTGCATGTAAGATACCATGAGGCAATCTCCTGTTTCCAAAAACCCATTAAAAACACATGTGCGAGAGGCCAGTCCTGGGGATGAAGCTGGGGTGGCATCACCCCCAGGCACCTTTGCAGGGGCAGGACGGGGCGGTGGTGGCCCTCAGGAGCATCCCTACAGCAGCCAACACTGCAGACAGGGGGCACAAGCCAGCCCCCCTGCCCGAAATCATGGGAGTGACCTGAAAACATCCAAGGTTTCTTGGAAGAAGGCCAACAAGAGCACAAGTCTATTTATTTCTGTTTTCTGAGGCTTTGCGAAAGGGGAAGGGAGAGGGAAGGTCCTTCAGCCATGAGAGAGAGGAATTTACTTTGAAAAGGAAAAAAGATTTGGCATATAACCACATGATGCCGACAGCTGGCACGTCGGCAAAAGAGACGGCATCTCGGATCCATGTGGGATCTGTGGGAATGGGATCCCACCGGGGCTGGCTCTCCCCAAAACGCTCTCAACACCAACCCCTCTGCAGAGACCTGCAACCTTTCTCCTTCCCAATAAAAGAGGGGAAAGGAAGAAAAGAGGCTCCTGAACCTTCTCCCATTCTTCCCAGCTGGGCTGCAGCCTCGCAGCAGCATGGTCACCATTTTGCCCCCCCGTTCCCAACCCCCCCAGCCCCGCACAAGGGGCTCGAGGTCCCTTCACTGCCAGGCTGGATGGGAGGAGCAGGAAAGCCAAGCCTCAGCTGTCAATTCTTTACCATACCTATATTTTTTTGTCTGACTTGTACTTAAAAAGTCCTTTGAAGCACCCACCACAGGATGAGATTTGGGTGTTCCTTGCCTTTCATTATCTCCCCCCCCATGAACCAAGCTATCTCCATCCTCTCTCCTCGGCTGGGCTGCCCAGGGCAGCTCACTCCTCCAGCAATGAGAATGGTTTCGGGAAGCAGGACCTCCTGCAAAGGGCCACCAATGCCACCCACAGATGGGTGGGGGTCAGCAACACAGCCTCCCCCTCACCCAGGCCAGATCAGACCACCCCTGAGCATCCAGCGCCCCCAGAATTTTAATACCACGTTGCTAATAGGATGCTTTTATTAGCCCTCCCGTATCTCTCCTCCTGGTCTGAGCAAACTCCCCCAGTAATGAGCATGCAGCCATCAAAAAGGGGTTTCCTCTTACCAGTCTGACTCTGCCACCCACCACACTGGGGAGCCACATCCCCCATTAACAGAGTGCTTCACAGCAGGCAGGGCCAAACCTGCTCCCCTCAGCTCCGTCTCAATAAAAATAAAACAAGTGAGCCTTAGCTTATCTATGCCCCCATCCTTAAAAACCACCAGCACCACCCAAGGGGAGGAAAGGAGAACCTGGAAGAGGCTGTAAATGGGAGCATTGATAAGAGCATCCCTTGGGCACCCTGAGCATCCCCTGGGCACCCTGAGCCCTTGCCAGCCTGGGGGGTTGCTCTGAGGTTGCCCCCCACATGAAAAGTGGCTATTGATGCTGTGCGTGGCAGCTCGGTCCAAAAAACCACAGCTGTAAGCAGGGACGTGTTCAGGCTCTGTACGTACAGGTCTGGGGGGTGAAAGCCCATCCATCCCACGTGCGATCCCTGCTGAGCCACCCCAAAAGCCAAAGAGGGGGCAAAACAAATGTGAGATGTCCCAGGTTCAGCCCTGCCCTCCAGCACCGGGCCCCCTCCCCTCGCCGCCTCGCCTGGGAGCCTTTGAAGCAAAGCCTGAGCATCTGAAGCACCAGAGTGTGCCTTGCTCATATTTTTAATATAGCTTCACACGGAGCCATCCCACACACATCTGTCCCCCTCGGCACAGGCTCACATTCACCCGCGTGCCCAGCCCCTCGCCCACGCTGGCCGCACAGCCACACGTTTCCATTTATAATGCACCCAGTCACGCACAAGCCCTCGCATCCTCAGCCCGCCACACGCAGGCTTGGGCATGTGCCTTTTCCATCCCCCCTCCCCCGCCCTCCAGACACACGCCATCTTCTTCCAAAATCCACCTGGGAAGCTTAAGAAAGTCTTTACTTTCCCTTCAAGCACCATTTGTATTGCCACCACCACCCAGCCCTTTTCCTCCTAAAATATCGCTCTCCGCAGGGTCCTGCCTGCAATGCCCGGATTTCCCGCTCCTGAGCAGCCCCATTACGGGCAGAGAACAGCAGACCTGCACCTATAATTCTATATCCCCTATATAAGGTCCCTATTATCCCTTTCCCAAATGTAAATCCAGGAAAACAGGCATAAAGCAGGGGAAGGGACTTTGCCACGTCCCTCTGATGCCAGCCCAGGGTCCCTGCTCTGTCCCAAGTGCCTCAGCCCATGGAAATGTCCCTCTGGGAGTGCAGGGAAGTGGCTGGAATACTCCAGAAATGAGCTGGACAAGCAATAAAAGATATCTAGAAGCGGGGGGATATTGCAAAAACTGAATAAATTCCCCAGCCTATGGGGAATATTCCCACACAGGGATAAAACCAGGAGGAGCTGGCTGCCCAGTTTCTCAGTGACGGGTGAGGGCTTAATAACAATTAAATAATGAAGGTATTGGCAGATGTTTATAGGCAAATCCACCAGCAGCAAATAGATTTTATTGTCTCAGAAAGAGACCCTTTGCTGCCCCTGTGTCTCTTCCATCTGGAGCACACGAGGAAGTTGATAGTCCCTCTCGAAGCCTGTCCGCACCTGATTTCCACTGGGAACCAGTCTGCGAAGCTCACGTGTGCACAGCAAGCTCCGAAGACCGAGCGATCCTCATCCCCCAGCTCTCCTCATCCCCCAGCCCTCCTGCAACAAATCCAGGCGTGGGGAGGGGGACGACCACCCCATCCTCTGCAGAGGCGGGCGGTGGAAGAAGGTGACAACCTTCAATCACAGCAGCCTGGAGGGAAAGGGGCTGAACCTGCAGAAATTCAAATATCGAAAGAGAAAAGGTGCCTGGGTCAGGGAGCTGGGACGCTCAGCTTGTTTCTTAGGAAAGGAAAAATAACTTCAGATCCCGAGATCCGAGGCAGATCCTCACCCAGCCGTGGTCACACTGATGCTGAGGCTCACCCGCAGCGGCACGCGGGTGTCGTTGCACATCTACACCTACCACCACGGATCTGGATCGTGTGTCTGAATCCCCAGGGATGGACCCTGGTCTGATGAGTGTCGTATATAGATACCCAGCGCTGTCACACCATTAAAGGCAGCTGGCAGCTGGAGCGAAGCCACTGGGAGCCGGACCTGGGTCGTGGAGGGGATGCTGCATCTCACGTGCTCCGGGATGCCGGGTGGCAGAGGCCACGCAGGCACGAGGCTCCTGGGGTGACATGCTCCAGCAGCAGCTCCCTGTCGCTGCCATTATCCGCTGCTTTCCTCTGGGCATCGGGATGAGGAAAAGTCTCCATGGCAACCAAGGACAGATGTGACCACCACTCGCAATCCTGCTCCACAGCCAGCATGTTTTGGGGCTGAATGAGGCACCCATGTACCACACAAGCTGCAAACCTTCTGCGAGGAGACCTGGTTTCTGCCACCCGGGCAAGGATGGATGACCTTTAACTGCCCAAATTTTATGACAGGGAACTTGGGCAAGGTCACACAGGGGAACTGGGGCTGGACCCCTGCTCCTAACCCCCAGCCCAGTCTCTCCAGCTCAGCTGGGGGCTGGGGCTGCCCACTCCCCCAGGGCTTTGATAGGCAGGCTGCAAGGAGGGTGGTGGGATGTGCCATGAATTACACCCAATTTTTGCAGGTTGCGGCCAGCTTCCTGGGCTAGCGTTAAAGAGGAGGCGCTATCTTTCATCAGCCGGTACCCAGGTTTCTTTCCGCAAGTGCTGTGTGGGCAAAGAATTGTTGATGCATAATGTATGGACGTCTGAGCAGGAGGGGGATGGAGGGAAGAGGATGAACAAGAAAGGGAAAAGGGTGGAAAACAGCTTGAGAGAGTCAGGTCTCCTCTGCCTTCACCCCAGATTTGGCATCTTTCTCTGCTACACGCAGACCCTTTGCTCCCTAAAGCCTCACAAACCCCCCTGCCCTCCTCGGCGCTGCTCCACGGGACCTTTGGCCATGCCATCGACGGGGACAGCCCCCCAGCAGTGCTGCTCCTCGGGGGCTGGTGGCACGGCAGCCCGTGGACACCAGACAGACCCATGTGCAGGTCAGAGCTCTGCATCCCCACGAGACACCCAAGCCTCCCCCCTCCCCGCAGAGCCATCCCAGCAGCCACCCTACACAGGCGAAGAAAAACCAGATGCTTTACAAGGTTTGATTTCTCCCTGCAGCTTTAAGAGGATTTTCTCATTAGAAGGAGCAGCTTGGCTGATTGCAGAGATGACCGATATTTCCACTAACCAGGCAAGAAATCCAGCACTGACCCCCAGCCACGGTGGCCTGGGGGAGGACAGGCTGGGGGCTCAGCACACTCGGCTGACCCAATCCACCCTTTATTGCTCAGGATACCACCAGCCCTGCCTCTAGCAGACCCCCTGGCAGACCCAGCTTAGGGGGAAATAGCAGGGTCTTCCATTGAATAGAGAGGGGGAAAAAAAAACCCAAAGCCCCCTGTCCCAAGCTGGCCATGGCCTTGGGATGATGTTGGGGATGTAGCAGCAGCCAAGAAGTCAGTGCTGGCTGGAAAACCCACCCAGGTCACAGCGTGGGACAACCCCGTGCCTGGGACCTGCAGGCAGAGCCACGCACAACCCTTGTCTCAGCAAGGACAGCAAGAAGGATGCGTTGGTATGGATGATGGAAATCCGTTCACCAGTATCTCACCAGTCACCAGGGTTTAGTGAAGGTTGTGGAAACAGGAGCCATCAAGGAAGCTCGTAGAAGGCTCTCTCCCAGCGCCGGGGTTTCTCCAAAGCCTCAGTGCAGCTCAGGAGAAAGCCAAGGTGTTTGCTGTGAAGTCAGCCACAGCACAAGAGAGACGAGTTATCAGGGGCTGATCCCAGGCAGATGCTGACAGTTAAAAGGGAAGGAGACGTGCTGGGGCAAGCGGGGAGAGGTCACAGAAAGCCACCGGAGCAAAAAGCAGCGGCTGAATTCTTCCTTTTGTGCTGGGAGGAGGAAGGGCAGCAGAGAGGAGCAAAGAGAAGAGCAACGCAGCGAAACCATCAGGTCTGAAAAGCCACATCCACAGCAGCATCCAGCGTGGGGGTGCTCGGGGCAAAACGGTGTTTATCAAGGTCAAAGGCAGCCCTGCGCTGCTGGAGACAGAAGTAGAGGAGATCCCAGCGATGCACTTTAGAAGGGACTGGGAATAGTGGAGTTTGGGCAAAAACCTGTGCCAAAAAAAAAAAAAAAAAAAAAGGAAAAAAAAAGGGGGGGCTGTTAAGATTAAGACACTGTGGAAGGGAAAACGTGAGGAGAGAGCTGAGTCACGGCTGACACCGCTTGTGGGTGAATGCCACAGCCCGAGAGGAGCAGCAGAGCAGCGCTGTCTGCAATAGCCAGAGGAGAAAGGAAAAAGGGCAGGGTAGAGGGCTCAGAGGCAGGGATTAAATATTATTTACCGTGACTGTGCTTGAGCTGATGGCTAGACAGCCACCAGGAGACAGCACAGAGGCAATCCTGAGTCATTAACAAAGATGTAGTGAGCACTCCCAGACCCTGGCTGCTCCTCCCAGTGCCCCGAAGTAAAAGCAACGGAGAAAGGATCGACTCAGAGCCAGCAGTAACTTGGATTTCTCCAGGTCCTTGCTCTCCTGAAGCAGAATTGTTTCTGCTTCCAGCAAGAGGGTCCTTGGGCTGCCCATGGCATCCATGGCAGCAGCTCGTTTGTGAGGAGGGGGCTGCCCTGGGTGGGAGGGCGTCTGTGGATCACGCACTGCACAGGGCGGCCACGCTGGGAAAGCTCAGGAGGTGGAAATGTCTAAAAAGAGCGAGTTTGAAGGCTATTTCTGCAGCAGAAGGAACCAGAAATCTGGGTCAGAAGGGATAGGAGGCACGTCAGTGGCTTACTAGATGAGAAAGATGTGTTTCTCCAGACTTGGAGGATGAGGTCCCCAATGCCAGCAGCTCCACCGTGCCCCACTGCAGGGCTCAGGGTCCCAGGGGTGCCCCCAGCCGGGGGTCAGGGATGGGGTGCCATTGCCAGCAACGCCCCGGGACTGCAAATCACACAAACAGAAGAGCTGAGGAGGTTACAGGGATCTGCCTTTTGCATACGGGTTAAGGGAGACAGGTCGATTCTGCCCAGAGCCACATGGCCAGTCAATACCGAAGCATGCCTGAAGTCCATTTTTACCTGGCACCGTGCTGTGCTCGCCCCGGGAGGGCGAGGCGATGGGCAGCAGTTTGGGATGACATATTCCACAGCAATCGATAAGCACCAGGAGCGTTGCACGAGTTTTCTTCTTGCTTCCCACTGACTCACTGATCTGGACTTGGCAATTCCAATATTGTTGATTGTCTCTCCTGCCATACAAAGAGAAGGGTTTTGGCAGAGATTTCTGGAAATCTTGGGTACATCCCAGTATAAATAAGGAAAACTTTTCAAAAGTCAAAAATGCACAGAATGGGAAAAATCTTTTCCTGAAAAGCTAAAGCTAGCTGACTGCATCTCTCATCTTCTCCACGAAAGCGGCAGCATCTTCCTGTGCTCACGGTACTTTCTCCATTTGATTTATACAGTAAAATACCCTTCTTGCCCTGGTCTCCTTCAGCTGGAGAGAAACTCCCTTGAATTTGCTAGAGGATGAGGCATGCAAGGCCACTTGGATGGGGAATCCATTTGAAAGAGGAATTTGCAAGTAGCTGGTGAGCCCTGAGGAAACCAGCTCCCATAGACTTTCTCCTCCTTTGTTTTCCTGAAATACAGCAGCAGTTGCCAGCGGACTGTACCTTTAAATCAGAGACAGGCTGATCCCCAGGATAGCAGCTGGAAAGGGCATATCCATAGCTCCAACAGGGATAAGAGCCTCTGCAGTCCCTGGGAATTAGCAAACATGGGCTGATGGAGTGGAGCCCGTAGCCTGCATGGCTGCAGGTATTTAAGAGGCTGTGAAGATGATGGTCAGCCCCACGAGCTGGAGTGGATGCAGAACGGGAGTCAAATGCACGATGCAGAGGGAGCTGCAGAGGACCAGCAAGCTCAGCTCACCCAGCACCAGGACTGATGCGACAGGACTTGGGCATAGCATGGACCACGACCAGGAGGGCACAGCCTGCACAGAGGGAAGGGCTTGCTCCTTCCTCCTGCCAGAGCTCAGCACCTTGCGCTGGGCAGCATCAGCTGGATCAGAAGGAACGGAGCTAGAAGACTAAACCAAAACACACCCCAAAAAAGTGTGGGAACGCCGCAGCAGGGCAGGAGCGCAGACACTCGCACGCTCCTGACCCTGCCTGCTCCCTGCATGCAGCTAAGCCCCAAAGGACTTCCTGATACGATGCTATTTAGGATAGAAACGCCAATCACATTTCCCTTCAATGTGATCTTATCAGGGTTGGGCTTGCCAGCCGGAGCTAATTAAATCCTGGATGCAGTCACTGCTTAAATGAAAGTTTCTTCCCTGCAACAGCAAAGCCAAGGATGAAGACAGCCTGTGCTTTATTGTATCTAGCAAGAACATCTGCCACAGCCAACCCACAGTGGTCCTACCTGCTCCACGGCTGCATGCACAGGTCCAGCTGAGAGCCCCCTTCCCTGGCTCTGCCCAGGCTTAACATCCCTGCTGTTTGCAAGAGGCAGATAACACGCACAAGGGGCCACGCACAGGAGCCAGCTGTGATTCCCAGGGTGGGAGGTGCTGCCTTGCTTCAGCATCAAGTCCTGCCTGGGGTTACAAGGTGGATGATGCTGCAGCGGGCACCAGGTCCATTGCAAGCACTCAGGGGAGCCCCAGGGCTTTGCATTACGTGCTTTACTACTATATTGGTGCAGCACAAGGCATTGCAGAAACAACCTGGATGCCAAAAAGCAGTGGCTGGGTTGAGGGATTACAGTCCAGCTGCAGCACAAAGTTACCTTGAAGACCATAGGCTGTGTTTGCATAGCCAGGCACTGCGTTCAGAGCTGCAAAACAAACTTTACTTTGACTTCTACGTAGCAGGGACTGGCAGAAGGCAGCCAGGGAAGGCAGCTCTTACCCCTTAACCCACCTTTGGCCAGGAGGCAAAGCCATCAGACACCTTCCAGCAGGTGATGAACAAAGGAAAACAAGACATAAATAGAGGAGATGGGAGGACCAGCAAAGCCCCCAGTGTTTCTGGCACACTGGTCCCCGTGAAGGCTTGCGGCTCTGCTGAGGAGCCCGCGGCGTCTATACGGCACAGGGGGTATCCCCCAGCCGTGTCCCCAGGCAGCGCACGGCCCAGTTTCCATGACCCACAGGCAATGGGAGGAAATCACCCAGACCGCTGCCAGGAGTGCTTTATTAGGAGATCTTTACCACAGGACAGGAATACTAAAGTGCCGTTTGAAATCCAGGGATGCTCTGGTACAACAACACGATTGCTCTCTTCTGGTTTCCTCCAGCTAATCCCACCTGCTCCTCATGTGGCATCTGCTTTAAGGAGACTTCAAAAGGCATCACAGCTTTAAAATGTTGGGGAAACCTTCCTAATCTACCTTCCACATCACTAAGTCCTCATAGTCCTAAAAGGCCCTCGCAGGCATTAACCCAGTAGCCAGAGTCTATCCCCTCAGTACAAGGAATAGAATGATGCTTTAAAGCTAAGCAGAGAGGCTGTTCATACAGTTAAAGCACTGACAGAAAACCTGATAGCCAGGGATCTAGTCCCATCTGCTTCCTCCGGGACTCTTCATCTCTATTTTTGGGCAATCCATACTCGCCTGCCTCTAAGGGAAGGTGGGTGGTGGGGAGGCTATCACAAGCTGTTGTGCTTTGCGGGACTTTTTTTAGCATTCTTATGAAAGCCGGGTACCAGTTTGCAGAGTAAATTGGATAGCCTCGTCATCCTGAGACGTGTCCATTCAGTACAGTCTCTGTGAGCTCTGGCAACCACAGCCCGGTTTGCTCAGGAGCAGCAGAAGCTGCTGGGGACAGGGGCTGAGGAGCATCACGGACATCCAGAGCTGGACACCCATGGGTGCTGCAGACCAGAGCAGCATGTGATGCACAGGGCAGGGAGGGGAGAAACCAGGACCTGCCAGACCCTTGTAGCTGGGCAGGTTTTGTCTGGCTCCATTCACAACGTCAGTCTCTGACACCAGCACCTGGCAAGTTGTCTGTAAAAAGCTCAGAGTCAAGCAGGGAAAGAACAAGGAGATGAAAGAGAAAAAAAAAAAAAAAAAAAAGGTGCTTACATGCTCCCACCTCTAATTCAACCTGTCTAGAAACCAGCTCTCCAATAAGCCTGTTCAATACCACTTGAGTCCAGAAGATGCAGCAAATAAATCATATTCCTGGGATGGAACAGCCTTACAGCCGGAGCCCGGCCGTGCGAGCGCAGGGGATGCACACCAGGCGTTCAGGAGGCAGCACGGACAGGCTGTCTCGCTGCACAAGGCTTGCACACCCATGTTCGGGGGGGGTTGGCACCAACATCACCCACACAGGCACCACAGCCGGGTGGCTGGTTGCTTCTTCATTCATCATCCTGCAGGACTGGCGGCTATCATTAGCCAAGGAGAAGGGAAGGAGCCGGAGCGATCCTTCCTCTCACGCATAGGTGCCTTCCTTTTTGCAAACATTGCCAATCGGAGAAGAAAGTGGGATGAAAACAGCTCCCGAGGGAAAGCGGGCAGCTGGAGATGGCAGGAGAGGAGGGAGGAAGCAGGGGGAGGAATCCCGAGATGCCTCGCTACCGAGTTCACACTGAGTGGAATTGCTGGCAATTTTGTACGAGAAAAACAATTTGTGCAAATCGTGAGGGGGGAAAAAAAAGATCCTGTCAGCAGGGTCGGAGGCAGGCGGGGAGAAGCGATGGCAGGGGCACCGTGCACTGAGCAAGGGGTCCCACGACGGTGCCTGCAGGCAGGAGAGGAGGTCGGAGCTGGGGGGCCGAGCCCACCATGATGCTCAGCAACACCTTTCAGCTCCACAGCCCATCTGCATCCCAATATCCATCAGGCCCCGCAAGGTGAGCATCCACCCCGCGCAGCCAGGCGCAGAGCGGTTCCGTGCCACCGTCGAAGGTGCTAATAGCTGCCGCAAGCGAGTCCAGATCCAGAGGCAATCGCAGACCTCATTACAGCCAAGCAGCCTGCCAAGTATTTTTTTTCCAGGCTCAATGGAAAGAAAAATTAAGCCCACCCACCACACAGAGAGGCTACACACCACAGAAGTTACTGCCTAAACCTTTAGCTGGCAAAGCCTGAGGATTTCCCCCCGGAGCAGTGAATGTGCTCGCAGAGCCCAGGACAAGGCAGGATCAGCATCACTCTCCCAGCCCGGCCCCCATTGCGCCGAGCTGGTGTTAACGATCACGCAACCAAGGTCTACAAAGAAGCAGAGGGATGGTGTTTATTGAGCCCAGAACTCGCCAGAATGACAGATTTAGGGTATTCCGCACAAAAACCAGACCCGTTTGATGGTTGCTTCTGTTGCCCTGGAGACCCAAACAGCCCTCGGCGTTATTTATGCTTTTTCAATGACCAAGACAGCACCAGGATGATACGGCTCACTGATTTCCCTAATGAAAATCTTGGTGAACCATAATGTTGGGCCACAAAATAGTGGCGGATCTCACAAGCCAAAGAAAAGTCAGCGTGGACTGCTGTTACACTTAGATGGATCAAAACCAGGATCTTCCCCATCCGCCTGTGGAGCCAGGGAAATAACCATGCAGCCCCCATGGAGGGCCAGCATTCACCTCCTGGTGCCAGGACTCCAGCATCTCCTAAGCCACAGTGCTTTCCCAAGCAATTTTTTTTTCCCCCCATTCACTGTGCAAACTGCAGAAGAACCAAGAGTTCCCATGGCTCCACCTGATGCTTTGATAAAGTGCCTGAAGTACAGGGTATAAAGATCCCAAATCCCAGCAAAGCGAGCTCATCACCACAGGGATGCAGGGAGAAGGGGTGGGGATGCCAACCCTCTTAAATATCAATAATTACTATGCCTGAAAAATACACATTTTATACATATATTTAAGAAGCCTAGAAGAATAGAAGGGTGGGTGTGGAAAAACTCCAAATTTCTTCTCCCAGATTATCAGCAAACTGCCTCCTGCAAAGCTGACAGTCAGAAACAAAACAGTCATTACACTACAGACTGCTGACGGGAGGGAAGAGATCTGTCAGGCAGGTTTGTGATTAAATATCAGACATGCAAATGGGAGCTGCAGCCTAACGAAGAGCAGAGCCAGGGGTCAGCGCTGGGACGGAGGGCAGCGGGAGCTGGGTGGCTCCAGGGAAGCCACAGGCAGCAGAGGATGCGATGGGATGGTAAAAGCAGGCAGAAAGGAGCTGGGAAGATGGGGGGAAATGGGCAGCTGGGGTGGGGGGAGTTGCTGGGAATGGAGAAATGCTGGATAAAGCAGGTGGAGAGCAAGGCAGCTGTTATTCCCAGGTTTTCCAAGGCTGACATCAGGCCGAGCGTGCAGCCAAGGCATCAGTGGACAGGCACGCCTGGCTGGGCGGGACGCACTCTCCGGGATAGCTTGGAGCAGCTGCTTTTTTGGGAGAGGAGCGGGAGCTGCAGCCGGCTGGGGCTGGGCGCGGGGAGGCAGCCCAGGACCCCACCAGTTTTGGTGGCAGTGGAGGTGTTTGTCCATCCCTGTGAGATGTGTCCATCCCAGGGCAGCATCAGATGTGCCAAGGGCTCCATCCCAGGGGATGGGAGGGATGAAGGTGGCAGCAACCTGCCTTCCTCACGGGCTCTTCCTCGGCCAGGAGTCCCTACAAAACAACAGCACGGCACATCCACACCAGGACACCACAGGGAATGACCTCTTTGCCAGCAACTCCTGAGTCTGGTTACAGACAGATGTGGCACATCTGCCTGCAGCAGAGACCAGCCCCACCTTCAGCACCTCTGCAGTTTCCATAGCTATTGGCACACAGGCACCACCACCTCCCCAAACCTCCCGAGCGACCCTGGGGGTAGCCTAGGCAGGTCACAGCTTCCAGAAAAAAACTGAAAAAAACATCCAAACTCTGCTTGCAAGCAGGAGCCGATGCTGTCGCAGCTTCACCCATTGAAGCTGCCTGAGCAAACCCCATCCCACAGCGCTGGCACCCATGGGAGGTGGGGAGGCAGCGGGCAGGCTGATGGCACCAGGGTTTGTTTCGTCTGAACGAGAGGAGACTGAGGAAGACATGATGAAAGTCCTCAAAGACATAAAGGGCAGCAGCAGAGGACAGGAATAATCTGTTCTTTGTGTCTGCTGTGGAAAGGACAAGAAATAATGGGCTTAAACTGCAGCAAGGGAGATTTTGACTAGATGGTAAGAAAAACTTTCTAATAATAAGGACTATTAGAGCCCTGCGACAGACAGCCCAGGGAGGCAGTGGTATCTCCATCACTGGGAGGCTTTTAAGAACACGGCAGACAAATATCTGTCAGAAATTATATAGGAACAGTTGATCCTGCCTTGGGGCAGAGGATAAATTAAATTACCTTTTAAGGTCCCCTCCAGCTCTCCCTTTCTGCAATTCCTCGTTAGGCATGTCACCAAAGGCTATATGCCTTTAAGGAGAAAGCATCTCCCTAAGAAAACAAGCACATCTATCAGCGGAAAAGTGCTGTCATTAGCAAAGCTAAGGAGGCCGGTGGGCAGAGGTGAAGACCCACCAACCCAGGCACAAAGATGCAGGATTGATGGGCTCCACGAGCAGCCGGTGTCCCCCCGTGATGGGGCACCGGCTCCCTGCGAAGGTGTCTGGGAGGAGAAACCCTTGGCGAAGGCAAGATCCTTGGGCAGCAAAGTGTGGAAGCAAAGGCACCCTCCGGGAGGAAAGGACTGTTAGACTGGCAAAATATTTCAAAGGGGGGGGAGGAAAGCAGTACAAGGCAAGCTTGGTTTTGCACGCCCTTTCTTTAGGATGTTTTGGGAGCATTTGGTTCTCACTGGCTCGAGTGATGCCGTTGCTGAGCTCTGCCCCAGCATACCAGGAGTATCTAGAGCTACAGATGAGCTCTGTCCATCCCAGGAGATGTACCCACAAGCGGCAGAGAGGCTGCCTGGAAACTAGCAGGACTGATTTGCAGTTTAGAGCATCAAATCGTGCTAACGGTGACAGGATTTCCCTTTCCTTTCAAAGACGATCTCTTTCTTCATGTCAGCTGTTTAGCATAAACCCAACAAGTGAGCCAGACCCGTCTCCTACCTCCTGTAACCTTTATTCCCCACTGAGCCGCTTGTCAGCTCTTTGCTGATGGGGTGCATAACTCTATGGAGGAGCGTTATCTCACTGGGGCCGAGGGAAGAGCTGCCTGACCCTCCCCGGGGGGGGACACGCTCCCCATGGCAGGGCAACACGGGATGTATCTGCACGGGGTCCAGGTTGGCTGTTTGTCTGGGCATTTCGGAGTGGTTTATGGCCAGGCTGCAGACAGCCGGGCTGCAGCCAGCCCCCCTCGCCCAGCCAGCGGTGGGGGGGACCGTGCTGACGGGCTCAGTGCCTTGCCGATGCCATCATACCATAAATCTGCAGCGTTCTCTGGAGACAGCTATCCCAGACACAGGAGAGGTTTGGCACAGCTTCCTGGGAGATCTGCTAATGAGTCTGGAGCCTGATGAGACACCCAGGGAGCCTGGGAGGGAAGGGGGACGGTGGCTTAGCTGCAGCCCAGCAGCAAGTCCCTGGTAGAGCTAACCACTAACTCGGGTACCTCTCTTATCCCAAGCTGGCACACCGACCTCCTCCGGGGTCTGAGATGGGAGACAAAAAAACCAGCATTTAACAGTAACTCCACTCTGGCCATGGAGGCTCCTGTGCGTCCCTGCCCTAACAAAAAGGGTTGTAGTTTTTCCCAGCACCTCCAGCCTCTATAAGGAGACACTGATGCCTCAGACCAGGTGGGATTCCAGATCCAGGGCAAAAGACAAACCTACCCAAGATCTTTATGGGTCTCACCAGTTTCTGCCCCTGCCAGAAACCTGTGAAACTGGGGATAACCATGGATTTACACACAGGTGTTGCTGCAGGGAGCAGCTTGCGCGCACCAAATTGAAGCGTGCAACCACACTTGAGGGCTCGCACCCAGCAGCACATGGACCCTTCGGCACTTACACATGCTCCCAGGTTGTGGGGTGGCTGCTGCTGCTGCTGCTGGAGTCCCTCTGCCTCTGGAGGGTGATGCTGTGAATGAGAATCAGGTGCAGGCAGGGCCATGGGGAAAGGCAGGTACCCAGTCGCTATAGAAACGGGCTGCAGGAGGATGGAGAAGAGGGAGATGGGGTGCAGATCCCCACCCACCAAGCTGCTTCCCCAGGCAGCATCAGCTTCCCTTGGCCCTGAGCCGACAGCCCCCACCAGCCGTGCTGGTTCCAAACCCCACAGCTTACTGGAACCAGCTCTCCCTGCCCAGGGATGGGGACAAGGCACAAGAGGTGGTGCAGGCTTTGCTGCTCCCCAGTGAGTTATTCAGCCTCTCCAAACCCCACGGCTTCACCACAATAGCAAAGAAAAGTGGCCTTTCCCTGCCAGGGCACTCTGACTACAAATTCATCGATAGTTGCTCGAGAGGGGTACGCGGCAAGGGGGTGGCAGCGTTGCCCAAGCTGAGCATTGCATGACTTTGGGCAGTACGCAGTGTTAGAGGAACACACAACCCACCAGTCCCAGCCTTTTCCTCCCCAGTTATAACTTGGGATACAGCCAGGAGGACAAGAAACATCCAGCCCCAGCTGGGGTCCAGAACAGCTCAGCGAGCCCAGAGACAGGCAATGCAACAAGCACAGCCCCTGCTCATCCAGACAGCTCAGAGCAATCCACAAACCCTCGTGAGCAAAGCCAGGAGCAGGGTGACGGCATTATCACTATTTTAAAGGAGGGAAGGGGGTGAGGGATGGGGACGGGAGGCTTCTGGGGCAGGTGGCATACAGTAGCCAGCTCCCAGCACGTTGCCCTCCTCCCCTCGCCTGCCCAGTCTCGGCTCTTGCAGCCCTACATATGCGATCAAATCACCGTGACCTACAAATTAGCTTCTAGACCCATTTTATGCTAAACGGTGTAGGAATACAACAGACTCTGGCAAGACTTCAAATTAAGACTGCCAATTAATGCTCCTCTTGGGGCTAATTAAATATTACTTTCCATAGCACTTTTCCCCTCCCCTAAATACTTTGCCAACTACTTCCAGAGCCAGCACAAAGCAGCTGCCTGGGGCAGATGGCAGCAGCCGCAGCGCAGGGGGGACCCTCCCTGGTACCTGGGCAGGCGCCTCTGCATCCACGCAGCCTTTCAAGTTCTGCTGTGGGCTGAAGCGATTTGATTTTGGAGCGATCAAGTGGGTAAAACGGCCTTGCAGATATTTCAGTCGATGGTTGCCTGAAGAGCTTGCAATTCCTTCTACTTTAACTGCAACGCCTGTAAGGATGTGAATTGTACCAGCAGAGAGATGACAGGGAGGGATGGGTGGCAGATACTCACCTGTCCAGATCAGCAGGTGACAACAGGTCTCTGCGCTACAGGCTGCTGTGACAAAGCAGCAACGCCTGCAGCTTTAACCCTGCCACGAGCCGCACGTCCAGCAACAGCCTCATCCTCTCCCCAGAGTCTCTCTGACCCAGTTTTAGGGTCTCTGGAAGGCCAAGGGCACACATGCCACACAGCAAGAGGAGACCCCGGGGGACTCACCTCACAGCAGCATCAGCAATTCCCCTTCACGCCAGCCTCCTGCCAGCAAGGACAAAACTTGGGAAATCAGAGAAAAACAAAGCTTAGTAAGAACACGGCTGTCCAAACAGCCTTTCTCCTTGCTCTCAGCAAGATACCAAATGCTGCTGGCACCTCCCAAAACCAGGGAGCTGCAGAACCAGGAGAGGAGCTGCCGGGAGCTTGCAGGAGGGTCGATAGCCATGAGCGCCTCAAAACATTTTGCAGATAACAAAATGGAAGCTGGCAGAGGAAAGGCTGCATCTCCAGGGCTGCTCAGCCAGCTGAAAAACACTGAAGGTTGGGTTTGCCAAAGATAATAGAGGCGCCACGTGCCTGCAGACAGCTACGGGCCATCACCGCTCCGGTCCTGGCGTTACACCCAGGAACAGAATCATCCAACCTCACCCAAAACACGGGAGCGCCAGCAAAGCAGCAGTACCCCCAGCTAAACGTGCCCAACCTGAGTCTGCAGAAAGCCTGAAACCATTGCTCCACATACAGAGGGTTGCGGGTTGGTTTTTTTTTAAAGCCCATTTTTGATTTCAAATGCTGCCACAGCACTGCAGAGTTGCTGTAAGGTGGCGGAGTCAGGAGAAGCAGGGTAGGGGGGTGCTTCCCCGAGCTCCCGCATTCCACAAATTCGGCTTTGGAAACCAAAGAGCTCCCAGGACCTCCAGGCAGGCAGGAGCTGGGCATTGGTATGGGCAGCATGTGCAGGAAGCCTCCCTGCCTGCAGCCCCGCGGGCAAACAGAGGGCACAGCCCCCTACGCTGGCAGCCAAGGCTGCTGGCCAGTGCTAAGTCACTGAGAGAAATTTCAAAAGGGGAGGGGGGGGGGAACAGGAAAAAAAGGAAGAAAGAACGAGAAATGAGAAAACATCTCGGCTGGTACAGCCAGCCCCGAGCCCCAGGAGAGCATCAGCTACTGGGCTTCTCCTCCCGTTTCCATAGCAACACAATTTGGTGCTCTTTAGAAGAGCTCGCTCCCCCCTCTCCCCCCCTAGTTAATTTTATTTCGTGTTTTGAAATAAAAGTGGTTGATATGGCTTTTGTCTCAGGAGCCTCAAGGGTGGGGGGAGAAAAGGGAGAATATCAGCAGATCTGGAGGGACTGCAGAGGGGAAAGGGGGACCTAGACCCCCCCACACCCCCAAATCAGCCACCCTAGATGCCGGGTCCATCGAGTACTCCTGAGCTAAGGCACATTGGGGTGCTGTCCATGAAACACAGGGTGTTCTCCTCCCTTAGAGGTGATGAGCTGAAGATGGGTGCCAGCCCCATCACTCACTCCCTGACCTTGGCAGACACCCCAGGACCCTGATTTGCCTCGTGGGAGCTGGATGCCGCCCCCCTCCTTTTGCCCATCCTGTCCATCCACGCAGGGCAAACCCACCTCTGGCTGTGCCGACGCAGTGCTCGCCCCCAGCACCCACCCCCAGGGACCCAGGACAACACACCAAGGCCAGCCACAACACACCGTGCATGCAGCGAAAGAACACAGCGGCACCACCCTGAGCCCCTCTGCTCCAAAAATCCTGCCTTTCCCACTCACACCACCATGACGGGAGCAGGGAAGGGGCTGGGAGACACAGAGCCAGCACAGACCATCCCCTTCACCTTTACAAGGTATTTCCTACATCAGAAACATGCGTCAGAGCTGCCCATTCCCAACACTCGCCCACGGGACCGGGATCTGCTGAAATCCATGGGTGCAGAGCCACGGCCACTCGGGCTCGGAGCAGGGATGTGCGCTCAGCCCAAGGCTGCCGCTCAGCTCCTCGTAAGCAGTCGGGCTAATGAGCGCAAATGCATCTGTTAGTTGCTAACATGTAGGGCTGTTTGGGAATGTTTTGATTAAATATTTTTCATAGAAAATTCCAGCTGGTGGAGATTGAACTCGTTTGCCTGAAATAATTGGTGTGGAGAAGTTTTCCAGTTAAAGGAAAAGGGCTAAGAAGAAATTAGTTGGAATTTTACTTCCTTTAAACTATAATAAGTTCTATTTCACGATTTAATTTATAGGGAAAGAATGTTAAGAGAGATCAAGTCGGTGTTTTGAAGTGGTAGGAAGTAAAACGTTTCAGTAATCAGATAGCTCTGTGGATTTTCCACTAGCTTTTGAGGAAGGAAAAAAGAACAAACAATACAAAAAAAACAAACACCTTTTTATTCTGACTGAGAATGGGAAACCACTCTGAAATCTCAGCCCTCATAGCAAAAAAGCTGCCCAGCTCCAGAAAGCACCCTGGTAATGACCAGGCAGGGCAGGTCCCAGCCTGGATGAGGCTCTCAGCAATCCGCCACCCCCAAACCCCACCACAGCCACCCCCAAACCCCACCACAGCCACCCCCAAGGCAAAGGCACTTCGTGCTGCAGGTGACCGAGTGGCTTCATGGGACCCACCAGGTCCCGGAGGAAGGCTCGGGCTGGGCGAGGGGAGCAGCTCCTGCTTGACCCCAAGCCCCCAGCGCATCTCAGCATGGACCAGGGGCCGGTGGCAGGAGCGGAGGCAGCAGCTTCCCAGCCCCCCCACCCACCTCTGGGATGGGGAACAGGGCAGGAGAGAGACCTTCCCCCTGCAGCAGCCCTGACCTGCTCTGCCACCATGGCCCTTGCTGCCAGGGGACACAGCCACCACCTCCCCAGGGGACAAAAAAACCCCTGGTTCCCCTGACCCCAACTCCCTGACCCCATACGTTACCCCACGCAGAGAGGAGGCAGGATGCTGCCCAGCCCACCCCTCTTCAGCGCGGCACCCCCACGGCCCCTCCGCTAAAGCACAAGGGAGAAAGTGAGCAAAACCCACCCATTTGTGGGCAGCAACCCCCTTACCCGTGGGAGCAGACCCCAGGAGCAGCAACAGGAGCAACAAGAGCAGCAGCAGCAGCGCAGGCAGCACAGCCCTGGCGGCACTTGCCGGGCAGATATTGCCACCGTGTGGGCCGGGCTCGCAAGCACCAGCTGTAGCAGCTCAGGGAAAATAAGGAAAACTTAATTAGGTGCCTTCTCTGCTGAAAAAATTGCCCCCTGCTGTGGTGGGCCCCCCGCCCCCCCCCGGGAGGTCATTGCTGTGCAGCTCCTGCTGAGCACTGCAAGGAGAAGCAGGAGGTGATGCAGCAAGGGCATCGTCGCTCCATGGTTGATGCACCCCAAGGGTTTGTGGTTGCTCCTACAGCAGCCCTGGAGGGTGACCGAGGGAACAAATCCATTATCAGCTGGTTTAATTGCCTTGTGCGGGGTCCTCGGCTCCCTTGGGAAATGGTTTGTGGGTGGGGAGGGCAACGGGCAGGTTGAAAATTCCTGAGAGTAAAGGGGATGAAGGGTCAAGTGGAAAATAAAGACGTGCTCAAGGTCCCGCAGAAGGTCTGGAGGGGCAGCTCTGCCTGCTGCCTCCCCTTCCAAGAGATCCCGGAGCCACCGCTCCCACCTCTGCTTGCTGGAGCTGGTGTTTCAACCCCATGAGCACCTGTGCACGTGCTTGGGAACTGCTTGGGAAGGGGGTGGGACAGGCCAGGGGATGCTTTCCCATATGACAAAGGACCCACTGGCCTGCTGAAAACACCCTGCGGGTCCAAGTGCTTGAAGCACGCCCGTAGGTAGCACCCAGCGGGCAGGATGGATGCCTTCGGGCCAGAAACCCAGCAAAACCAGGAGCAAAAGTCAGTCCGAGCATCGCGGAGGTCACGCTCAGGCTCCTTCATCACTCAAATGGTTGTGTGGATTCAGCCGGAGAGGAGGGGGGCTGGGGAAGCCCCCTTCCCCCTCCCAGGAAATTGTTGCTAGCCAAAAAATGCAGAAAACTGGGAGGCAGCGGGATGGGCACAGTGGGATAGGCATCGTACGGCGAGGGCTGCCACGGAGAACGACGGCTGCGGTCCATCCCGGCTTTACAGCCTATGGGATGTATAAATAGCAGTCAAATAAAAAGCTGTTGCTACACAAGCAGATGGATTAAGCAGAGTTGGGGGAGATATATAAATATCCATACATACAAACCTGTGCATACGTGTGTGCTCGGGTACACGGTCCCCACTGAAGCTCCCAGATCATGCAGGGAACCGGGAAGGGACTCGGTGCTCCGACTTCATCCTCGGCGGTTGCCAGAAAACTCTCCAGGGATATGACTGCAGGGCTGGGGCTTCGGGGGATTGGGGAATGGTAATAATAGCTTATTTATTTGCTTTTATAGCTTTTTCATTTAATAGCTTGTTTGTTTTATTTTTAAACACAAGAACGCTGAAATGGGATGGGGGTGGGAGCGGGGCACTGGCTGTCCCCTGAGGAAAAGCAAATGCAGTGGAGGAAAAGTCACGGAGTAAGGTGGAAAAGGGGAGTGTGGGGAAGGAAAGGGGGAGCTGAGGACTTCCAGGAGAAGGTGCAGCAGCAGTCTGGGGCTCCCTCCATCAGGACAGAGGTTGCACCTGAAGCAAACAGACAGGAGACCTGTCCCTGCCAGCCACCGGGAGAACTGGAAAAGTCCAAAAGCCACGGAGAGGATGCTACAGAACCAAGCCCAGGGAGATGCCGGGGTATCTGTGCCTTCGGACCCAGCTGCCCAGCCCTGGAGAAGAGCTGCACCACTTCCAAAAAAAGCCATATCTCGTGCATCTGAAGTGTTTCATGAGCACCGTTTTTTCTACTGGTTTAATTATTTCAACAATCAATTTTCCACCTAAACAGCTGAAACGATGCACAGGCCGATGCGGACATGCAGAGGCAGAAATCAAAGCGCTGCTGTTTATTCCACTTCCCTGCGGCGGAAAAGTGTCTCGGTAGGAGAAACCTCCCGGTGGCCTCCCGGTCCCAGGGGGGTTCTCCCCCGTGCTGCAGCTGCCGCTGGCACACGGGGCTGTGGCAAGGGGACACTCGGAGTGTGAACAGCCCCTCGGGCTGCAAACATGGCAGGAGTTGGGGTTTGTACCCTCATCCCGCATGCTGCTGGGCTGAGCCTGCAGATGGGTGCCCCCACTGTGGGAGCCAGACCCAGCACCCCTCACACGAGCTTCTGCACCCCCTCCTCACCCTGAGCGGCGGCTTTGCTTGGTGCCTTGAGCCAACCCGGCTGCTTTGCTCCAACACGGCCCCTTTTGCTGGCAGAGTGGCAGCAAACTCTGGCAGCGAGGCAGGGAAGAGGAGCGAAGCAATCCTTCACCCGCCTCCAGCACCTCGGGGGCCACTGGGTGTGCAACCAGAAGCGGTAAAAGGATGCTCCAAGGCAGGGATGGGCTACGAGCTCCCCCCAGCTCACAGCCCAGCAAAGCACTGCGGGGCTGCTGCAAATTAGCAAGGGAGACCGGTACAAAACACCGGTGCATAAATGCAAAACAGCTTACGTGAGCCCAGGAGACATCCAGCCTCGCAAGGACAACTCCACGCTAATGCTTCGGCATTAAATTCATCCAACGGCAGCTTCTTTCTAGCAAGCTTTTGGTAGGCGTTTGACCCAACTCCAGTCAATCTAACATCGTTACACCGCAGTTAATGTCAGTTTGAAAGTGCTTTTATAGCTGAAACACTGCTGTACTTAATGTAAACACCGAGGTTATGAGGATTCTTGCATTGACACGGGGAGGTTGTACTGATTAGCTTAAATCACTGTCATGTGGTATTAGTTAAAAGGATGTAAAAAGCAGCATCTGAGGCCTTGCCTGTGTGGCAGAGTGAGGCTCACTGGGGAGGAGGGAAGTGACAGGGCTTCTGCCACCACTGTGCCCTTGGGGACATGAGGGTAGGTGCATGTACAGGGATGAATTGGGGTTTTTTGGCAGGGGGACAGTGCTGGGACCCCAGCACTCCTATATGGGCACCTCAGGAGCTCTGGCACAGCAAAGACCCCTGCACTGGGCGGAGGGGGGGGTCCCACCAGCGATACCAGCAAATCCTGCAAAGCATCCTGGCAGGATCTGCATCTTGCAAAGCATCCCGTCGGGACCCTCGTCCTACAGCGCATGGGTCTGCCCAGTCACCCTGCAGCAGGGGACAGGGATGTGCCCAAGGTCACCAGGGCAAACGGTGGCAAAGCAGAAGCACAAGCACGGTGCCCCAGGACCACGGCCACCCCCCTGAGGGTCTGGGGGTGCATCCCTCCACCCAGGGAGTGCTTTAGAAGGAAAAATCCTCCAGCACAAGCAGGGTCTTTGGGCCCCTCTGCCGGGCTTTGGCAGGCGACGGACAATAGGAAATGGGACCTTGGCGAAGTTTTCTGGTTGATCTGGATGGAGACAGGCTCAGACCTGCCGCGGGAATGACCTCCCGTAGGAAATCAGCTCGTCGGAGCGACTTGCAAGGGCTGCAGTGGGAGGTCCCTGGTCTTTGCTGGCAGGTCCGTGCCTCACCGGTCACCCTGGGAGGGTGGCGGAGCAGGGGGGAGCGCTGGAAACCCTCCCCGCCTGCAGAGGATAAACCACCACATTGCATCCCCACCCTCACCGCAAACATCAGCTCACCCCTCCGCCTGCCATCCCCCCCCACATCCCCTCCTGGCCAGGGCATCGCCCGACCCCCCCTTCGCCTTGTCCGCTGGGAGAAGGCACCAACATCTTCCCAGTGCTGGGGGTGGGTGGGGTTGGGCGGGTGGGTTGTGTTGGTGGTGGGTTTTTTTTGGAGAACATTTATAAAGATCTCATTGTTGAAAGGAAAAAATGGGATCTCCTTTCCTTTTACCTTCCAGGGCAGCGCTAACCCCTCTCCCCTCGTACAAAAACACACAGGAAAGGGGTTTCTTTTCTGCTTGATTAGATTCAAAGGGATCTTTGTCTGGGGGTAGGTAGAGAAAAGCCCTCCCCCACCTCCCTTTTGACCCTCAAGACTCTGTCTGGTTTTGTTTTAAACCAAGAGAGACAGAGCTACACCCTTGGGATGTTATAAATATATATACCGGGAGGATAGAGGGGGTGGCGTCATTCGATTTTCCTGGACGGCAGCTCCAATCGGACCGATCCCACGTTTCCCCCACGATCACCGGAGCACAAGCCAGGCTTTGCCCCCAGATACCCAAGGGGGGGGGTCCCAAAAGCAGCCCCCCTGCCCCAAGCCTCTCCTCTCCTCCAGTTGCCATGTTATTGAATTTTTCCAAAAGGCTCCATCAGCAGGGTCAGATCAGCACCGGGGGGCTGCAACCCTCTGTGGAGGGGGGGCAGCGGGAGGGTCCTGCTGCCTCCTGCCCAGGGGAGCTGCTCCCCCCACCCCCCCGGTACCCCTCACCCATCCCCAAAGAGATCAGGGGGCTCTGTGACAGCACATTAAATGATATATATGCACACACGGACATAGGGACTCCGTGCGAGTAGCAGAGTGCATGTGTGCGTATGTACGCGAACACCCATAAAACACAGGCGAATGCAGCTGCACATATTACTACCTACAAAAAAAAAAAAGTTTGTAATGCGGAAAACACACCAGGGTCCCCAAAATCCTTTTTTCCTGTCTAGATTTTTCTCACATTTAAAAAAAAAAAAAAAAAAAATCTATCTTGAAAACCGCATACCTCTCCTTATCTTTAGTGGCAATTAATTTCAAGGAAGGGTGTTCAATTTTGACAAGGACTCTAAACATGTTAATATTTGAAGAGGGGAAAAAAGTATGACATTAATTATTCAGGTATTAGTAGGCATGCTGACAGCGTAGCCCAAATGATTTTCTGTCACAAACTGCTATTAACGGAATTTTTTTTTCCTCCTTCAAGGAAGTATTTTACAAAGACTCAGTACCAGCATTTTTCCTGAAAGAGTAAGTGCTGAAATTAGAATTGTAGGAGCCGTAAGGATTAATAACGAAAATAATGGGCACCAGAGCGCACAACAGACACGGATCTCCCCTCTAATTGCGTGATTAAAAACCAAACGCACAATATTGCAAAACACGGCGGTGCACTGAAACCACCCCCTTGGGGTCCCAACTTGCACCCTGGGGTCCTGCACCCCAGGGACCCTCATCCCGACCTGCACCCCATGCACTCGCACCCCAGCCGTGCACCCCGGGGGTCACATCCAGCCGTGCATCCGCTATCCCTGCACCCCACCCTGCATCCCCCTGTGCCCCCATCCCACAGCACAGGCGGGACTGGCAGGGGGGGACATTGCTGGGCAGCCCATTACCAACTGAAAGGGGCTTCTCCCCCAGCCCCCCCTCCCCTCCGCCCCCGCAGGCAGCACAGCTGGATGAACCACAGCTGAGGGGAGCACAGCTGGGGGGAGCACAGCCGGGGGGAGCACAGCTGGTCCAGCCCCGGGTTCACAGAGTTCAGGTTGCCAAGATTTTAGGGTGAGATAGCGAAAGCTGACACCCAGGGACCCCCCCTGGCCAGGCCAACAGCCAGCCCTGCAGCCCCCGCCACCTCCCTAGGGAGCCCCATGGAGGGGGGGCAGCCAGGTGACACCCCCCTCCCAGCCAGCCCAGGGCCACATCCTGCCCAGCCTCACTCCCCTGGGGATGCTGCCGGCCAGCCGGGGCTGAGCCGGGCAGGATTGATGCAGCCAGGGATCCCTGGTCACTCCTTCTCCCCCAGCTCCCTTGGTGCCTTTTCCTCTTCTCAGTCATAAAAAAAAAAAAGGAAATAAAGAAGGAAATGGGGGTGTCATGGCATCATCCTGCCCCCTCGCCCCACAGCTCTGCCAGGATCTGTCCCCACTCAGGACACCCATGGGTGCCCAGCTGCCACCCTCAAGTGACACAAGGTCTCCCTGGGTCAGTCTGGGGGTGCAAGAAGCTTTCATGCGTGATGATTTCCCTTGGGGCACCTTTCAGGGCAGGGGATCCCAACTGGATAAATTCAGGGAAAAATGGGAATTAGCAGGGGGGGAAAAATAATAACAAATAGGCAAGAATGGGAGTTATTTAGGGGGGGGGAGGCTCCTCTTTGGCAAGGACCCGCTGGTTCTGCAGGCACCCAGAGGGACACGGAGCCAGGGAGAAGCAGCCCCATCATATTCCCGCATCCCAAAACCCCCCCGCTCCCCCCAGGCCCCCCTGCCCCATTGGAGGTTCTTCACTTCCACATGTATTTATGTATTCCTGCCGTTGGGAAACCGATGGGGAGCACCTGAGCGTTGGCCCAACAGGGGGAAAAGCAGCAGAGGGGCCAAATCCCCGGCACCCCCAGCTCAGAAGAACCCTGTTTCCCAGAAAACCACCTTGGCTCAGGGTTTTCCAGCCTGGAAGCAGTTGGTGAAGGGTTGGGAAGGGGAGACAGCAGCACCCTGCATCCCTGCCAGCCTCCCCATGGCTTCAGGGAACAAGCCGGTCCCACACGTGCTTCATCGGAGTATCTTGCTCCCAAAATCCCGACCTCAGTGCCTGTGGATTCCCTTTTTTCCCTCGTTTACTGATGTTTCTGTTTACGCAGCACTGGGAAAAGCAACCCCAGCATCTGCAAACGAGATGCTAAGAATTCTATAAAAATAGTTAGAGCTAAGAATACGAAATTATAAACCTAACAGCCGCATTTTCATTATTTCCATCACCTTCTTTTTCCCCCTACCCCACCCCACCCCAAAATAATCTCTGATGAGAAATTAAGGAAAAATTTGAAAATAATCCTCAGTTTAGCCCTTAATTACGAGTCAAGGGGAGATTTTCCTCATGTTAGAAGCCACAGGCAGCGGAACGTGGGCCTCGATGCTGGGGATCCAGCGGGCTGCTGGGGGAGGATGGATTTCAGAGCACATCCCAACGGATCACTTCTTTTTTTTTTTTTATGACGTGCTGCTTGCATGCAGGATCCCAAGTTTCCTATGCAACGTCTTCAGTTATTTGAGGGGGGGGGGTTTAACCACTGTAACGAATGGTTAATTACAAGCAGTCGCCCAGGCGGTTGCTGGTATTTCCAGCTGATTAAAAGGGTGGATGAGCCCAGTGTGTAAAACTGGAGGAAAAAAGGGGAATTTAAGGTAAACAGCCCGGTGTGCAGGGCCCCAGCGTGTGGAGGGGCCGGATCCTGGTCCTGGGGGAGAGGGAGCAGATCCGGGCACGCTGCGGGGCAGTTGGGGTGAAACGGGGATAAAATGGGTCAGAGCACAAAGACTGCCCTGACCCATCCCCCCATACACACCTCCTGGGACCCCCAAACCTCTCGTGGGGGAGAACCCCCCGAGGGTCAGCCCAGTGTTTTGGGGATCCCCTGGCCCCCCTTTACCCACAAACCCAGCCTGGGTGCGTGCTGTGTGTGGGGCTGGCCAAACCCGGGATTTCAGGGCACGTGTCCCCCCACCCCCCAGCCCCAGTCCGGGATGGGGAAAGAACGGCAGCCCCCCCCCCAGCCTGAGCAGAGAGGCTGCCCCGGCCCCAAAACCTCTTTTTTCTGACAAAAACCAGGCAAAAGCCTCCCCCGGATTTGGGGGGGGGGGGGCGGGGGGGGGGGGGCTGCGCACCCTTGGCCC
>JAVJGI010000045.1:4366707-4403488 GCA_035590275.1 Ibycter americanus | reverse complement strand
CCGGAGAGACGGGCTATTTGCATTTTAAATGACTTGGAGCACGCCCCTACCACACGGTATCGGGCTGGAAAGTTTGTCCTCGGGTCTCCGAACAACCAGAAAAAATTAAAAAAAAAAATCAAAAAAAATTAAAGATGTATTTGCTTTCATTCACATCCAGCAGAAGGGCCCCGTGGTTATCCTGCTTGGTTTGTTTTGAATAACACGAAGGTTTCTGGTCTCATCTGGCATGTCTGTTTTTCCATCTATTATTATCCTCTCCATCTCCCAGCACATCTCCAGCCTCTTCCTGCACAATCCCTCCCTCGGTGTCTCCATGTACATTCCCGGCTCCCGCTGCCTGTGTCCCCTGCTCTGCCCGCTGTCACTTGGGCTGGCTTTTTGCTTTTCGGATGTTCCGTGTGTCCGTACTCACGGTTTTTAGTAAGGAGTCGCTTACAACCAGGTGACTAAAGGGGAGTTACAATGAGGAGGTGAAGCTCGCAGGGGGTTTCTCTTCGGTGGAAGCGATGCTTGGGTGTCTCCTGTCATCAGGCAGCCTCTCCGGCGTGCCTCAGAGGGACCCGGCAGGACGAGGGTCTCTCTGGAAGGATGCATCTTTCTATTTTAATTTTCCTGCTGTAAATCTTCCCTTCTTCCCGTTATTTATCAACCCCCACGCTCGAGAATCGGTTTCTTCATCGCTCTCTTGTTTGGAGAGAAAGGGCATACGCATCCTTCTGCTCGCTCCCGAGATCAATATAAACACTTTTGTTTGCTGGCAAGAACAATTTCAAACATGTAATGCTTTTATTCTTTTAGGGTGCCTGTTTCTAGGCCCGTGCAGGTACGGAGGCTGGATGCGTTTGCCGCAGCAGCGGGGAAGCGGGCGTGTAGCGTTGGTTGGGTAGAGTTGGAATATGTTAGAAAAGTCTCCGAGAGGGCACCACGAGTGTGTTGGGAAAACACAACCGGCTATTTAGGTCTTGTAAGAGTCTTTTGGGATGTAATAATTCATAAGGAGCATAGCAGTGTTGTAGTAGATGTTCTTCAACCCTCTTTTTAAAGCTTGCTCATAAACCTAGCACTAGTGTGGTGCTTTGGTAGGCTTTTATTTCTTAAATAGAAACAAACCACTGTAGGGGATCATCTGGGTCATCTAGGCTCATTCCGTGCAATCACACACTGGGTTTGGTATCTCTTTGTACTGCTTGAATATCCACAAAACCAAAGTTACCTTTTGAAATGATTGTACAGCTAAAAAAACCCTGTATTTTTTTTAAACTTACATTACAGCTGCACGTTAGGGCTGTTGCTTAAAAATATCAGTACCGTTTCTGTGGCAATGCTTAGAAATCTTACCTTTCCAGTAAAAAACTGAAAATGTTAACGAAGACGTCTAGTTGGGAATGGAGACTCTGATGAGATAGTTAAGAACATTTACAAATCGTATTTTCAGCTCTGCCTTACTTATGTTCTGCATTCTTCCTTGTTTTCTTCCTTGTTTTCTTCCTTTTGGAAGCAGTGGGCACAGGAGCTCGCACTGGCTCCAGCTGAGTGCTTGCTTTTGGCCCTAAGCCCACTGCTAAAGATGGACCCAAGGCAGGCTCCTCTGTCATTGCTTTCATGTAGTTTCTATTTTCTTATGCGTATGCCTTGGCTCATCTTGCAGTCAGCTCTTTCCGTTTAACTCTACAATTGCTTTTGTTTTCCTGGCTGATGTGGAATAATAGACATTAGAGAGATGGAGAGAACCTATTGCGGGTCGTGTCTGGTCCATCCCCCAGGGAACACCACAGGATTGCTTCCAGCAGGATATTTTCAGATGCTTTGTCCAACCTAGTTTCAAATGTCTCGAGTGACTGGGATTCCATTCCAACCGCCCGCTCGCATTTGAAGGTGGAATTAGGAAGATACAATTTGTCCTTTCCTAGGAGACTCCAATACCCTTGTGTGAGATGCGTAGCCTTACTTCTTACCACTATCTTTACCAGCCTCTATTGCTTTAAAGCCACCTGCGTGGTGGCTAAGAGCCCTTTCAGGGTCAGAAATGCTTCATTTGGGGCTCACAAAGACCATCCTTGGACGGTTAGAGGCAGAATATTGCCGAAGAAGGTGAACAGTCTTCAAGCAACGTTGCCCCATCAGAGAAGGGAGCTAATTGTAAAGAAGTGGGAGCTGCAGCTTGCAGAGGGAGACCCTGAGAGCATCAGTAGTGATGTAGAGAGCAAGAGGGATGCAGGGGATAGCTGGATAAAACCAGTAGTTTTGTTGGGTTATCGGCCGGAGACTTGTATTAACACAGAACCTGTTCCCGGGACTAGTCTGAAAAAGCATGAATTGGTCTCAGAAAAGCCACTGGTCTTGGAAACATGCTGCGGAAGGCTGCCGCTGGATGTGACTTACGGACTTGAGGGTGTGCAGGATAAATGGGAGTTTGGCTTGGTGTCTGTCTGTCTGAATTCTCACTAAGATGATTTCCTTTGTGATACTGAAATTTTATCTTAGTCCTAATTATGGTTAAGGTGCTTCATAGCCATCCATTTCACAATTTTATGGTTAGATCACTAGTGACACTTGAGAAAAGAGGTAAGAAATTACTCGGTTTGTGTTCATTAGGCCACAGTTAGGCACTTTATGAAGCCCTCTGTTCCCACTTAGGCCAGATTTTCATAGGAATTTTTCATACTGGGCATGAACTTGTTTGAAAATCTAAGTAAATACATCACACTGGACCTCTTGCGAAAGGCTCTCTGCTGTTGCTGGTTATGGAAACTAGAAAGGGGAATAAAACATAGTGTAGATGTAATTTTTGGTTTTGTCACCTGCCTCTAACCGATAACAGCTCTGGCAAACTTTCATATATACCTGAGAAATGAAACAGTCAATTTAAGGATGGTCTAATGAACTCTCTTTGCTTTTCTTCCAGCTTGCTATGGAATTGTCCAGGTTCCCACCGGACCCTGGTTCTGTCGGAAATGTGAATCCCAAGAGAGAGCCGCCAGGGTGGTGAGTACGCAGCACACTTGTACTTACACTAAACAGGTTGGTTTGATGCCCTTCGTGCCTGTGCTGGAACCAGTGTCATCCCCTGGCAAAAGTGACAGAACCTCGCATTTCAGCACTACTGTGATTGTCATCCCAGCTCTGCCTGTAACCTGCTATATCTTGTTTATCCAATAGGAATAACTGTATCAAATAGCATTTTATACAACGCTATTAGCCATTTTGATGAAAATGCTGCCAGAGGTGCTTTTAAGCAAGTTATCAGTGTTGAAATTTTTGAGTCTAGAGACCTCAATCTTCATAAAAACCCTTGGGATTCTTCTAAGGGGTGGTTTCCCTGCTGCTTTTTCTATTCAGCTCCTCGGGAAGTTTTGGAGTGGAGGAAAGCTGGCATCACCTGAGATGCTGCCGTGCTGTCAAACTCCCCATGCTGACTGACAGGATGGATTGGCATTTGTACCTCACTGGCAGCAGCAGCCTCCTGCATAAAGTCTTCTGAGTTTATAAAATGGCAGAGAAAGTGACAGGAAGGTGGATCAGGGTTTAGTTTCTGTCTAAGTAGCAATTTAGCGGTATAGAACGCTTTACAAATGTTCTTAATTAATTCTGGCATTTCCCGGTGAGGCAGGAAAGTGGAAACAGTCAGGCCAGGACTGCTTCTTAGGTCTATGTGGCAGCGTTATTTGTGCAGTAAACTAGGCTGTGAGTTTATAGCACACCAGCTACTCTGCAATAACTTCCCATGTCAGCCCTTATCAGATAGGGCTGCACCAGCCAGGTGCTGAGGCACTGGGGTGTAGATCCTTAACGTGTTAGTTATGCCACGAATGCTGCTTTTGCTGTGCGGTAAATTTGGGATAGCTTCCCCCCTGCGCTTCCTTAAAGGTGGATTTAAATTAAACTTGGGCTTTCCTTAAACGCGGGCGACCTCAGTCAGCACAAGCAACATTTATTAGTGCCTGCACCGCCTTCTGAACTGGTTTAGCTAAACTTTTTGTAAAGTACACACCTAGCAAAGCTGGTGTAGGTGACCTCTGAATCGGCGGATCTGTGCAGGAGCAAATAGCGTGCTCCATCTCAGCTGGGCGCTCCGTGTGCTGCAGTACAAAAGTTTAATCTGTTTCACAGATGGGCAAAGAGCTTGGCAAAGATGAGCGAATGGGGGAATTAGGTATCTGTACCATGCTTTCTACATTGCATTAACTCATTCCTCATTGGAAGTGGGAGTGTAAACAAGACCAGACTTTCAGACTTGAGCTCTTTTCCCGTTGTACAATGCTGCTTTTATGTGCACCGCTGTAAAGAAGATCAAATGTGTCTTTGAGCAGTTTTACATCCTGCAGATAGTTTCGTAGCAAAGACAGGAATTTGGATTTCATGGGCCTCCTTCCCAACCGTGCAGGCAGAGAGAAGCTCTTCAGCCTCAGCTACGATTCAGTGTAAGCTGTAGCAATACATGTACGCACAAGTCCTCCTCACCTGTGCTCGTTGCAAGGACTGTGGCTTTTGACTTGCACATTTTACGCTCCAAACTGCCTCCAAGGTATCAAGAAAACAATACCCCGCAGGTGGCTCCTTATTTAACTTGCCTTCAGTGAAATCTGGTAGACAATGTGTGGTGGGCTTCAGTCATGCCATTCAGTCTGGTGGCATTCAGCCCTGCTACTATAATAACTGAACAGTGATAATCTTCCCTCCTAAGCAGAGCTGGGGGTGATTTCCTATCTAAATCCCTCACCTTTTCAGTTAAACACCAGCAGTCATAGCAACAGACACGCAGATGGGTAAATACTTAAAAAGAATCTAGTTCTTTGATGTAGGGAACAGCATGATCAGAGTAAGGGAAATGAGTCAGGTCTTGCGAGATCCGTGCGTGGCTCTGCTACTAAAGCACTTCGGATTTGGGGTCTCTGGTCCAGTGAGGCTGGAGGGTATGACTCTTCCACTGCCCTGGGGTTTCACTGCACCTCTCTGCCTGGCTTTCTCCAGCTGTAAAAAGGGCATTATCAGCCTGCAGACACTGCCTTGAGGATCTTGGAAGGAGAGATGCTGCTATTTGAGCGCAAAATACACTGACAACAGCGGCAGGATGAATTGATATTTGTATTTCTTTCATAATGACTGTGTGGCAAACTCCTTTGTGTGGCAAACGGCAATGTTCTTCATCCCACATCTGCCTTCACAGAGGAATCTTACACCAGTTTGCAAGCTTTGTCCATAACAAACATATTTGTTGGCTAAATATTGATAGTTTTGCTTTGAAAGTGAGATACGGAGGCACGGAGCGTACAGCGCTCCTTAGTGAGTGCTTTAAAACACAGTTTCCTGATTTCTGTGCCTCTCCTCTGGAGAAGTGGACTCCATCCCCTCTTCAGCTGTGGAGAGAGAGCTCAGGACCCCTCGCTTTGAGTCGGCCGGTGTAGTCGCTTGGTGGTGGATCTCGAAGTTAGAAGCCCCGGGAGGTCAGGAGCCATTACCCATGACCTTACCCATCACAACCTGGTTTAAATCAACCAAGCTCTGCTCTTTTCCCAGAGTTGAAATAAAAACCCTGGAGACTGCCTGAGCCTATGCAGGTTGAATAAAAGGCAGAGGTAGTGCTAATCCCTGCTCTAACCCCTCCTCAGATGCTCAGGTCCCTAAAGGATGCTGTGGACGCTATTGTGCTTAGAGTAAGCAAGTGAAAGCCCCTCCACTTTGTAATCAAATTGTCTAGGAAGCCCGGTGAGCTGCGATGGCCAGAGGGCACTCATGTGAGGGATCATGTGAAGGCTTTAGCTGTCATTTCGAGGCAGGGCTATTAAAGTCTTGTGTGGGGCCGATGGAGCTGTTAACCCCTCTTGTTACAATCAGAGCTTTGCTAATCGCATGGTGGGAGAGCCGCTTTGATCTGAGGGGTGGAGGGGAGAGCGGAGGGGCCTTTTCAAGTGCAAATTTCTTATTACAGTGTCTCAGTTAACCCAGTTCTTCTGTCTGGGCTCTGCTGGGCTTTCCATAGTAATTGGGAGAGCAGCTCTCCAGTCCTCCGGCAGCCTGGACCTAACCAGGAGCAGTGAGAAACCTCCTGGGCTCCTCCATCCATATTTCCAACGAAGTTGCAGGGAAAGTGAGACGGGCTGCCGACAACAGCGCCGGTCTTTGTCCCCTCATCTCTTATTTATACGTTATCACAGGGATTTCGTGCCAGAGGTGCCCGTTTGACAGCCCTGCATGCTCAACTCCCAGGAAAAGCGCCGGAGCGTCGGGCCGAGCCTCCCTGCTGCCCGTGGCATTGCAATCCTATTTATTGCGCCCGTCTGCCCAGGAGGCAACATTTCAGCAGAGGAAATCTTGCTGGAGGAAAACCCCCTTTGTTAGAAGGTCCTGAGGGGCTGTTTGGTGGCAGGCGCTTTTGCTTGTGGCCAGTTTTTGCTCCATACCTCGGCGTTTTTCACGGCGTGGGGCACCGGCCCCTGAAGCGCCGGCTCACAGCGGCACATCTCGCTTTGACACCAGGCACCTCATTTCAAAACTTTCTGACAAAGCAGGTTTTTCACAGAAAATCAGGGGGTGGGTGTGTTTTTTATTTTTGTTGTTTTGGGTTTTGAACAAAACAGACGTTTCTACCAGGCAGGGAAAAGGTTTGTGCCTTGCGGGTTTTCAGGCCTTTTTTAAAGTCAAAGAATGCAAAAAGCGTGTAGATGTTTTTCCCTGAGTGATGCTGTGAGAAGGCAGCGACTGTTTTCGGGCTCTGGGCCCGGGGGGAGCCCTCTGGGCTGGAGCGTGTTCCCCCACGCGTGGGGTGCCCCAGCGCCGCCCCGCCTTCCCCCACCGCCTCACAAGGGCATCATGGCCGGGGCAGAGCTCTGCTGCGGCCATCGGTCGTGTGGAAGCCGATGATGGCTGGGCAGGGCTGACAGTAGGTGAGATTTGTGAGGTGAGGAACGGCACTGAGGGCTGTTCTGGGTTCCCCCGGCTCTTGCCGCCCTGCCTGGCCAGACCCTCCCTGTGCTTCTCCCTCCCCGGGTGTCATGGCAGGGGTGAGGCCTGTTCCCGCCATGATGGAGGCCCCTCGGCAGGTTTGGGCTGCCGCTGGCCTTGCAGGCCTCGCTGGCCTCGGGGCCTGGCATGAGGGGGCTCGTCTCCCATCGCCCCGTGGCTGCTGGGCCCCGCTGGAGGAGGCAGCTTGTCCCCCCCTCGTGGTTTTCCCCAAAAGCAGCCATCAGTGACTGGGCATGGCGAGGCCCATCATGGCGCCGGGCCTGTAGCCTCCTGCCCGGCATGATGGCGCTGAGGGAGCTTCTCCACCCTCCTGGGTGGCAGGGGCTTGCTGGTGCCGACGCTCCCCTCACGCCTTCTCCATCACACCTCAGCCACCCCCGAGCTGGGGCTGGGAGCAAGCAGGGTGCCCACCCACCAGTGCCGGCCATTAGAGCCAGGCTAGCCATGGCCCCGCACGCCCCACCGGCAAAAACGTCACGGCAGCCTTGCCCGCCTCTCATGAGACTGGAAAAAATATCGCAAGAGAAAAAGAGAAGGAAGGAAGGAAAGAGGCAAAGATAGATAATGGCTTCATTTTATTTGCCTTCTGCTCTCTGAGTCATGGTTTTCAGTCTTACTCCCCAACCGCAAAGTCTAAAACTTTTATCTTAAAAAGCCCCGTGAAAGTCAAGGTTTGCTTGTAGTCCTGTGGCTCTTGGGCTGAGGCTTTAAATACGTCCCCCTCAGACAGGACGATATTGAGCTGTGTCAGAGTATCTTTTTTGCACCCAAACCGCTCTCAGCCCTTCTTCCACTTCCTCTCTTTGAAAGCAGCTCCATCTTTCATAACCATGTTGTAAATGAATCATCTCTTTTCTGGCCCTGCGCCCCTGGGAGTTAGATTAAACTTGTTGTTTCTGCTTAATTTCAAGAGATGTGAACTGTGTCCCCACAAAGATGGAGCCCTGAAACGGACCGACAACGGAGGTGAGTACTTCTGCGCAGAGCCGGGTATGTCGTGCAGAGCCTCTGGGGACTCGGCAGCTGTCCCAGGAGTGAAATAATTAATTTCTGAGCCTATGTCACCAGAAAGGGAAGGCTGGGGGCTCCAGAGGAATGAAAACACTTTGCCTGTTTCTTAGAAAACTTCACTCTCTGCAGCCTCCGTGGTGAGAAGACCTTTCCTTGCGAGGGGGAACCTGCCTGTCCTCTGCTGGCATCAAAGCAGCCCCTGAAATGTGCAGTTTCTTGAGTTTAACCTCGCAGGAATCGGTGCACGATCTGGCATTGTTTACAGAAATGTGGAAGTTGCAGCGTTACTTGCTGCACCTTGCACGGCAGCAGTGTGATCCTCAAGTTAATAGAGCCTCAGCCTTGAGATCCCATATGAGGGCAGGGACCAGGATGCAGTCAAGATGTTTTTCTCTGCAGGACTTGTCTGCTCATCATTGATGGTTCTCAGCCTTTGGTGCTGTGAAGTACTGTGGAGTCTGATTTCAGTTGTCAGGGCCTGCAGCTATTGATGCTGCTGGCTGTATAGATCAAACTTAATTTTTCTCAAACCTTTATTTTTCATAAAGGCTTCTGTACCTACCTGCCACTTACCTTAATACAGAAAGAGTTAATTAGGCAAGGAGATCTCTATTCTGACAGATCCCCTATCTAGAGAAGATGCGCTAAGTCCAGGATATTTTGTAGAAGCATCTGCTAGAGCTGGTCATAAGTGCCAAGAGCCTTAGTGCAATATGCGCAAACATTGTGTTGGGGGATTGTTTTATAATAACATAGCATCTTTTTCCAAACGTGTTATTACATGGTTTGGTCAGGTCTGTGTAGACAAGCACAAGAAGTGTTACAACCAAGTCACTGTACAGAATTATATGGCCCAAGCACTTAACAATGCTGTATCATTCTGTAAGCACAGAGTTTGGTTCCACCTGCCCAGGTGAATCCATCTTAATTCTAGCTAAATCCTTCCAGTGCAGTAGCCATACCGGTATGGATCAACACCCAAAGGCTCATGACCTTCAAACTTTCTCAGTTCTGTCCTGACCAGATGGAATTTCAACTTATACGTCTGATTTGGGAAGTGTCTTGGTGGACTTAGATTTTAATCTAACTTGGCTTGCTGAAAAAGAGCCGCCTTTAGCCGTTGATAACAGCCAATAAAGGGAGCTTTGTTTCCAGTGGCATGGGACTACACGTCAAACCTGCCCCATCAGCATCATTTACTGCTTGGATGCTTTTCATGGGCTTGGTTAGGTCTTCAACTCTGGGTCTCAAGTCCTGAGGGGATGCTTTTAAGAACGGTGAGTGTTGTACGGTTCTCTTCCCAAAGAAATCTCTGCTTTCTTATTTAATCTGGAGGTGGTATCTGTCTATCTTTCACCCACAAAGGATTTGATTCCTAACCAAGTTCCAACAAGCAGTATTTCAAATCTAAGATCTACCTTAAGTTGGCTCCCTTCCTATACTCTCTTCCTTCTCTCCCTCCCATGCTTGCCTGCAGCCCTGTCTGAGTTTAAGACTCTTTTGGGTTGCACCATGTGAGAATATCTACTCTCTGTCTGGTTTGCTTCCCCAGGGTGGGCCCACGTCGTCTGTGCTTTGTACATCCCAGAGGTGCAGTTTGCCAATGTGCTCACCATGGAGCCAATTGTGCTGCAGTATGTACCCCATGACCGCTTCAACAAGGTAAGGCCACGTCTTTCTCATGCTGCCACTTGCCTTGGCTTTTTGGGGTCATCTTATTCTCCCACATCTCCTGTTCAATTTATTTTAATTTTCAGGTACTCAGGTTCCTTTAAAAACAACTAAGTACATCCCTGTTCTTGCAAATAACTTTTTGGTCCTCCATTTCTCTCTTCCCCAACTCCCTGCAACTTGAGCAATCTCCACCTTTTAGTTGCATGTCGATTACTCCACATTTTGATCTGACACAGTTGTTATTTGGGGATAAAAACAAGATGTATGAGTTTTGTGCATGCCACTGAGAAATAACCCAGAGCTCTTGTTATAGGAGGGAGGTGACTGGACACAGAGTTTTGAGCTCTTGAAGGCTTTGCCTCCTGGTGAACAGTGAGAGCAAAGTAGGTATTTTGTCTGCCTCTTTGAGTGAGCACTTTTCCTTTTTTTTTTCTTTCGCAGACCTGCTACATCTGTGAAGAGCAGGGCAGGGAGAGCAAAGCAGCCTCTGGAGCATGCATGGCCTGTAACCGACACGGCTGCCGGCAAGCTTTCCATGTCACCTGGTGAGTTCCCCACAGCATTGCCCCAAGAATAACCCCAGCTGTTGGTTTTTGTGCTATGGCTTTGAGGTCACACTAAATGGGTGATGTGGGGACTTCGGCTAATCACCCTGGTTTTATTTTGTGCAAGGGGTATCTCATCCTTGCTCAGTTTATGGGGGGAACTTCCCCAGAAAGGCTGAGGTTTCACCAGTGAGCCTTCCCTGCTGGGAACGAAGGCTGGGGATTTCCCTGAGACTATGTGGAATCCAAGAAGAGAAGAGATGAGTCACAACCCAGGAATGTTCCTTCTCCAGCAGAGCGCAAGCAAGAGTATCATCTAGATGATGTGATTTTAAGGGCTGATATCCTTGCAGCCTGAAAACAACATCGCCTATCAGCACAACAGGGAGATTCCCAGCTTTACATAGGTTCCTTGCTCATGATATGTCTTTTGTTGGAATTGTTACTGGTCTCCCAGGCCTCCCTTAAGAAAAATAAAAATTGCAAGACAATCTGGGAGAAAAGCACTGACAATTTTGAAGATCTTAATGTGAATTAAAAATAGTCTGAACTTTTTTCCCCTCTCCTTGCATACCATTTGCCAAGCAGAACAGGAAACTTCAAGACCCTGCCTGGGTATCCTGAACTGTTCTTTTCCCTTTGATGGGATATGTGATCTAGCTGTACAATTTGCTTTATCCTCCTTCTAATTGCATGTATTTCAGTGCCCAGATGGCTGGCCTCTTATGTGAAGAGGAAGTCCTAGAAGTTGACAATGTCAAATACTGTGGCTACTGCAAGTACCACTTCAATAAAATGGTGAGTTTCTTCATCCCTGCAATGGAGTTTTTTTGTCACATGAAAGGCGTTGTCTTCATCCTAGACTGTATCTGTGCTCAGAGCGGTAAGAAATGCCAAGAAGACAAAAAACAAGGTCTGCAGCCTGCTTCCCTTTTCAGCCATTCGGTCAGAGTCACTTAGGAATAAAGATTCATTTCTATTTTGCATTTCTGTGGCATCGTTAAACCCATTTTCAAAACTAGGGGTTGAATTCTTCCCATCTGTTTTGGCTTCCCTGTACGGCTGAAAGATAAGTCCCAAGAAAGGGGAGCAGCCATGGTGTTCAATGCTCCAGGGAGTTAGGGGTATAGCTCAGGCACCCTGGGCAGGAGGGTAACACAGAGCAGCCAGACCTTCTGCCTGAGGACAGAGACAGCCCAGAAGAGACACGGAGTCATTCACTGTTTGAGGAATATTTGGGGCAAAGGACTTCCCCCTATTAATTACAGTACTGAGAGGAAAGAGAGGAACCCTTTTCCTGTTCTGCATAATTAGTAGACACCTGCTCTCCCCCCTCCAGCAAAAAGGAAACTTGATCCTCTCGCTGCAGCTTGATGTCTCAGTGGCTCCTTTGTTGCTGGCCTTTTCCACTTTCCTTCCTGCTTATCAGTGCTGTCACATACAGTGACTGATGTCTTGAGCTTCCCATCAAAGTCAAACTGGAGGACACCTTCCCTGCCCTTCAGGTACCCTCAGTATCTGACACAAGTGTAGCTCTGTATCAAGTTTTACTGATGCTGAGATAGATAGGAGGACTTCTGCTAGCGCCTGGAGCCTGAGAACAGGGCATCCTTCCACACCCCACTCAGAACTGAGAGCTGGACAGTGCTGTTCAGGAGGACTGGTGTGCCTGAGCCGCATTGCTGCTACCATTTATCTTGTGTACAGAACGATCGCTTAGCAGCTGTGCCTTTCTTGTACGAGTGTCAGTGTGCATGGGCCACCAAGAGCCAAGGATTCGGGGAGTTAGATCTACATGCTGTTCGTAAGCCCGCTCATGGTATCCACTGAGGTCGGCGTGTTAGGAATCAGGCTGGGCATCGGGTATAAGAAGAGTTTGGTTCTGCATGTGGTAGACAAGCTATTTACTGTTAACTTTGCTCACTGTAACAGTGAAAGCTGGACCCTGTAACACTGTTTCCTCTCTCTTTCTTTCTTTCTCCTGTTTTCCAACTACGGTCCCCTTCCCCTCTTACCTCAGAAGACCTCACGTCACTCTGGAGGTAGCTCCTTCATCGCTGGAAGAAGGAGTCGATCCACATCCCCTGCTCAAGAGAAGCATGTATCCCACCACGAAAGGCCAAAGAAGGTAAGATCTGTGCAGAGTTTGTCAATCCGGAGAGGCACAGTCATGTGGGGTGGAAGTGAGAAGGGGAAGAGTGTGCAGAGAGCACCGACGGCTCCTCAGGTGAGCCCTGACGGTGCAAGGAGTTTCACCGTCAGAGATCTGAATAGCAGCTGCATTTTTAGACAGGCCTCTGGAAACGTGTATGCAAATAGAGCAGCACAGCCATGGGGAACGTGAGGCCAAGTTTGCATGTTCAGGTTATGCCAGAGGGGTCCTGGCAGAACACGCCTGTGAAACGTGCAGCTTTCCCCTTTCTGTCTTGTGGCAAGTCCGCTCTGAGGATGACATTGTGCTACAGTTTCCAGCTACTGACTTGAGCTGTGTGAAAGCAGTTTGAGCTGTAGTTTTAAGCGCAGCAGCTCGAGAACATAAACTGAAGGTCGTTGTCCTCAGATCCCAGAGTCCAAGTTTTAAAAGGCAAAAAGATTCTGATTAGTAATCTGCATTGTGGCCAGCAGGTTAATTGTAGGCAAGAACAGTAATTGGTATAAATTAAGTAATACTTTGTTAGTCAGATTAACCAGCCACAGGGATTCCACCTGCTTCAAGTCTACCTGTGAAAATAGTTTATCTTCATTAAACAATTATTTAGAAGAACATTGCATGCCAGATCTGACTGGTACGATAGTTATTTATCTAACTCTGCTGGCTAAGACGTACTGATCAAAACTGCTGCAGTGTTACAGGACATGTTAGCAGCACACCAAGGTTCATAATTAACTAACTGACTCATGTGACAAATGCTCATATTTCACGGAAAAGCAGCAGTGAACGTGTAAGGCAGAGTCCCAGCAGACTCCTGGGTTCTGACAGGGGTGCATGTACCAGTGTGGAAGGGTCTGTACCAAAAGAAGTGAGGAGGCCGAGGCCTTGTGAAGTATTTGTTATTTATAACAGTAAATAGCCCTAAAAGGCAGGACACGCTTTTTTTTGGAGGATTCAGGTTCTAAGGCAAGTGGCAGCAGAATAAGAAATCTTTCCTACGCCTTGATGGATACAGCTTCTGCAATATCAGGAATCCACAACATAGTACTGCCAACCTCCTTTGCACCCTGTCTATCCAAAGCAGTGGAGTAGGTTTGGAACCCGAAATAACTTATACAGGGATACTGTCAGCATGGTCAGATAGTTTTTACGACTTTATGGGCCATATCCTGGTTTTTGTTAGCAGAAATCCAGAATTACTCTACCAAGCAACCTTTGGATTTATTCCAGTATAGTCAAAAGCCAAATTGACCTTGTTGTATAAACGCAATTGATGATATCCCTGCAAATTGCAGCGTGAGTCTTTTAAGTCTTGCCATAGGTGTCTGGCTGTTTACTTCTTTTTTGTTTGTTTCTGTCTTGTTGCAGTAGGCATCCTCACAATGCGTAAATGAATTTGCATGGTAGTGATAGTGACCCATATCCAGAAACAGCCTGATGACACTCCGGTGGGTTATGTGGCCTAAGTCTGATGGACCTCAGCCCAGTCTCCAGAGGACAAGGGCGTCCAGGCTTTCCAAAGCAGTATGGCCATCAGTTAATACTGACTGACACCCTCCTGGCATGCCCAGCTGAGAGTCCATAAATTCTGTGGGCAGGAAAAACACCTCCTTCTTTATTTACAGAGGTTATCCCGCAATATCCAGCTTGAAACGCTGCCCACCGTGTCCGTTAGGTGTTCGGGAAGCTTTCCTAAACCATACCTGATACATGGGTAAACAAGGCAAACCTCGCTTACAAAGTGGTGCCTACCCGGCTGCCGGCACCAAGGCACTAAATTTCCTACTGCCGACAAGGCTAAAGTATACGGGGAGTATTTACTCCTCTTGTGTGTTCAGCTGCTGCGAGCAGAGGAGGCGGCGGGAGGGAGAAAGAGCATCTGTGCCATGGATGGGGAGCGAGCGCTTGGCACAAGGTGAAGGGCTGTACTGGAACGTGCTATTTTTAGCCAACAAGCAGGCAGAGGGGGTGGGGGAGAGGGCAGGATCGGGGTGATCGACAGCAGCTTTGGATTGCTCAGCTGTAATTATAACTGACAGGCTGTGCGAGTCCAAGGCTGGGGACCGGACGAGGGTTTTTGTATTTGCACAGCTTTTGGTGGTGAGGGTGGGAGCGTGGTCACGTGCCTGGCAGGTAGGAGCAGGGGTGGTGCTGCTTCCCGGCTTTGGTTGGGAAAGCAGGTCAGCACCAGGGGGAGAGCGAAAACAGGAGGAATATGGATTTATTTATAGCCTTCTCAGTGGCACTTGCCACTATTGTTAGCCTCTGGGTTCCTCAGAAGCGTGCAGGGACTCCGTCTCACTGCTGCCTCACCACTCACCCCTCCTGATGGCTCATCGGGTTTACAAGCAGCAGATCCGATGGAGGCCCCTTCCAGGGCCGGGATCGCTTGGCACAGCTGCAGTGCAAGTGCAAAATCAAGTCCTTCCACTTAGAGAGCACGGAAAGAGGGCCGAGGTGTGCAAAGCAGCTGGGAAGGGCAGGGTAAGGAAGGCACTCCAGGCTTCCAGGGCTGATCGGTAGTTTACAGGTCTGGGAGCAGCTGTGAAGTGCCGGGAGGAAGGACTGGGTGTGAGGCGGTGTGGGAGCAGAGACTTTTCGAAGGGGTACCCGAAGAGGGGGTTGAACCGTTCCTTCCCACATGGTTTTGGAGTACGTGACTAGCAGTGCATGATCTAATTGCACATGTTTCAGAGGAACTGGGTGTGCTGCTGCGCTGACCTGAAGTAGAACAGCTTTTTTTTTGAGCCTGTCCAGCTGTGCAGCCGGCTGGTCCCTTCCTCCCAGAGCCGGAGGCGTTGCAGGGGAGCTGATCACTCAGCGGCAGAGTGGAGCGTGTGTGAGTCCCTGGGCTGCAGGTGCTCCTGGCTCTCCGCTCCAGAAGGAGCTCAGTGCCTGACAGCTCCCTTCCAGTGCAGGGCTGTGGCTGTTTACTTAGGCTTTACAGAGCAAAACTCTGGCTGAGTTAATGACTAAGTGAAGGGCACAGGATTTAACCCAGTGGCTTCAGCAAGACAGCAAAGACTTGGGATTTGGACTCCTAAGCCCTGCTGTAAAACAGTTCAGCATTTGTGAAGAGTCTTGTTCTCTGTGGAACAAGTGACAATTGTGATGTGGGACTCCAAGCCAGCGTCAGCATCCCCCGCCTCTTGCAGGCACAAATGATACCAACCCAAGCATTTCCTTCAGTGCTGTCCTGGAAATGGGAAAGCTCCAGGCTTTGGTTTTAACTCAGAACATACCAGGCCTTAGCAAAACCAGCCCCATTTATTTCTTTGGGGTTGGTATAGCAATGTGTGTGCTCTACCCTGTGGGAGCCTTTGTGGGGTTGGTTTGTTTAAAAAAAGAAAGAAAGAAAACAATAGCTAAATACCAAGAAAATGCTGGATGACGCACAGGGGTTGAATGAAGTACAGATGTTCTGTCACCTATATTGTCTGCTTAAAATGCATAGAAAAAAATTACCATGCTCTGTGGAATGAAATTTGTCACACCAGGAGCAGACAGGAGCACATGCACTACAACATTTTTAGGTGTATACCCCATGGAGGGAGATGTGTGTCCACTCTTACTTTTAGTGAACACCTGGAACCCATAAGCAAAATCAGGGAACTTTTAATTTGGATATGGGACGTTGTTACGAGAGGAACAGTCCCTGCCCAGTGACACAGGAAAGTGAGGCAGGCACTTGGAGCAAAGAAGCCTACCTCCAGTTGCTCCTCAGGTCTAGGTACAGAGCCAGTTCTCCACAATCCTAACACACCTTTAGCTCCTGAACTGCTTCCCTAGCCACGGTGGGGGACAGCTTTATTGGGGTACAGGGACTGTGTCTGTCCTGTCCCCTGAGCACCAGCCGGAGTAGTGCACGAGCCCCTGGTCCCATGGCGTCTGAGCAGATGCAGGGCAGAGCCTGCCTCCAAGCCGCCATTGCCTGTCTGTCTAGACCTGATGCCAGTGAAGGAAACGAGCCAAGGATCCGGCCTGGCAGATTTAGCACACTGGACAAGTTGTACTGGGCTGAAATCTAAACCTGGTGGGTCTGTGTGAGGCTTTGTGTTTGCATTCGAGTTGGTGACGGAGGTGTGCTTCTTGGAGTTTTGTGTCCACGTGGGCATCAAGGGGCAAAGTGGACATTTTTTTTAAGTGATAGGCAGGTGGCTGCTTGCAAGATCAGCACAGATATTTTTTTTTGGGGGGGGAAGGAGTACCGAATCTAAATCTGCTCTAATCTAGCTGTAGTAGCCTTGTTTCACAGCATCCTTGGCCGGCTTTCTGTGGCCTCTTGTTACGTGGGTGTTTAACTGCCCCCAGAAAATCCTTCCATTAGCAGGGGGTGCAGCAATAATTTGAGAGTACACAAAGCCCAGCGAGGGCTGGCCGGCTGTCCTTGTGTAAAAACTCTCATGCGCTCAGAGGGTGCCTCAAGGCAAACCCACAAAATCCCCAGCATAGCCCCAGTGTGAGTGAGGTTGCAGGCAGGGACTTAGTGTCCCTCTGTCCGGTGCTGCCTTCCTCCTCGCTGCGGCTGCCATGGCTGCAGCCCAAAGCCAGGCCTCCTTCTCCGGGTGAGGGAGTTCAGAGAGCCTGGGAAAGAGGGAGGGAGCGAGCAGCAGAGCCCACTTGGCTCTTCCCAGCTCTTCCCTCCCTCCTTCCCCTGCCCAATCTACTTTTAATGATCCAATTGCTGGTGTCCAGCAGATTAAAAGAGGGGGCTCGGGGAAGGGGAGATGGCGGTGCGGGGGGAACAGGAGGAGCTGTGTACAACCCTTTTTGGCAGCGAGAGATCCCGTTTCGTTCCTCCAGCGCTGGGGAGCTCGAAGGGAGATTGTGTCGCCGGCACGCCCCCCCTGATGCAGCCGCGCTCCCCCCGCCACAGGCCTGGCCTGCTCTGTGCCCACATGCCAAGCCCCAGCTGCTCAGTCCTGCATGGGGAGAGTTTGTTTTCCGTGAAGTTTGTTGCTGGGGGCAGGTTCACGTTCCCTGCAGACCAAGCCAGCCAGCCTGCTGCAGGGAGCGCCGAGCGGCTGCAAGGTAGGGCTCGGCTTTTGCTTGCAAAGATGGGATGGGGGTGTAGAAAGCTTTCCGGCTCACACAGTGCATCCTCCCTCCCTCCCTTCTCCCCTGACTCCAGCTTCATGGCACAGCCAGAGAGGTCTCTTTGGGCAGGCTGGGCTGTTGGTAGCAGCTATATTGGCTGTGAAGTTTCCTGGAAGGAGGCTTTGCAGAGGAGGGTGCCTCTGTGCTGGGGAGATGAAGTGCTGGATGCAGAAGAGCCAGGTGGGGAGGGGACATTTCAGAGGCAGGGGACCAAGTGCTGCTTTCCCCCTCTCCCCTTGCCCTCCCCTCCCTTTGCACCCTGCGGCTCTTGCAGGAAGCATTTGGAGCCTTCCGGTTCCTGGAGAGAACCCACACGTTTAAAAAGCCTGTGGTGCAAGTTGGGGAACGCCCTGGGTTGTCTGAGGGCCTGTCAACACAGGCAAGATAGCCAGGAGTGGCTGAGCACCCTGACTCTCTCAGGACCATGATCTCTGCGGGCAGCCAGCGTAACCTTGCCACCAGCGCCTTGATCTGGGGGCAGCCTGCCCCATCTGCAAAGTGTCCGTGGGGTAACGGAGTTAATCGTCCTGCCTGTTTAGCGCAGGGCACTGCATTTCCCCCGTAATATTGAAGAAGATGTCAGATCCTGTTGCCTTTCTGAGTACCCAAAAGTATTAGAGAGTAACTGGAGGGTGGGAGATGGGAGATGTGGGAATGCAGCAAACACCCAGACTGTGCAAAGCTTAAGGGCTGCAGCACAGAGAGCTCCTGGGTGTCCTGTCCTGTGGGCTTCTGCTCTGCCCAGGCAGAAGCAGTACGGAGAGCATGTAGAGGATGTGGTGTGGGACGGGCAGACATTCTTGGTAAGCATGACGGAGGAGCAAGGTGTGCTTGTGGGCATGGCCTGGGACTGTGTGCAGGGCCGTGGAGCAGAAGTGCAGTTGCGCTCCTTGTCAGGCTGCGGTGGTTCTGGTTTCAGTGCAGTCCTTTGAGCAAAGCACGAAGACTGGTCTCTGTGGGACAGATTTTCTAAATAGTTTGAGTGCAGTTGCTCAGCACATGTAGTCGGGGCCAGATCTTCAAAAGAGCTCAATACCCAGTGTTTAGCTTTTTGGAAAACCTGACCATTTATTCAAGCATCTAAATAGGAGCTGAAACATTCCAGAAATCTGGTCCCTATTGTGCCGGCTGGGTTCTTGCTGAATATGTACATATGTATGCACTCCTACATATAACCAGAGGACTGCTCAGTTAGCTGTTGTAGTCTCTGCGATGCCGACAGCAAAGGGAGATTTTTCCGACAGGAGACAGCCAGGATGTTGAAGCTGGAGGATGTGAGTTTGGTGGTTGCCATCACAATGCAGTTGTGGGAGGTTTTGTGGTTCACTGTGGCAATAGTCAGGACATTTCTGCCTTTCCCCATGCATGTGCATGTGTGTATGTATGTAGGTTCATTGTCATTAGCCAGAATTGCTTGGCTCTGCCTTGTCTTGTCTTGACCATGATACATGAAATTAAATCATTACAGTGCTGTCTCGCTGGCATTTGCAGCAGTGTATCTTATATATTCCTTCTTGTTGCAACTTGATGATTGAAATGCATTTGTGATTTGGGATCTGAAAATGAGAGAATAAGCTTTGTGGTATTCAGAAAGTGCAAGGACCAGGGTTTCTGCAGTTATTTGGCAAAATGTATTGTAATGAGGTGTCTGGCCCCTATTTTCCATTTCTGGCTTCCGTGAGTGGCACTCGCAGCATCTGTAAGTAGGTGAGCGTGTGTCCAGGTAGGGTGGAGATTCCTGACTTTTCTTTATGAATCTATGGATGACTTTCTGTGAAATATCAGCATGTTCTCATCCCATGTGCCCTGGTTTCCCCGTTTGTAAAATGAGATGTAGATATTAAAAACCTCTCTTCAGCTCGTTGAAACTCTCTGCTGTGTGCTATTAAGTGAGTGCAAAGTGTTACTACTATTGCAATAATGAACACTGATGTGCACATGGTCTGTGACAAGCTACTTAGCTAACTGGGCCACGGTTTCCACATCTTCCTGTCCTAGAAGACCCATGAGACTTAGAATTTATAGCACGAGAAGCCCCCAAGTATTTAAAACATTATGAGATTTAGTAAAGATTTAATTTTAATTTGTCTTTCGGCACTTAGTCTGTAGAAATAACATTTTCAAGCTTTCCTTGTTCTCTGCCAAAGCTGGAAATGTGTGTTACAGAAAGGGGAAAAAAAGAAAACAGAGATTCTTGTAAAATCCTGTAGCTCTAGGAACAGAGAGGCTTTAACAGATATGCCAAATGCCAGGAGTCTTGTGATAAAGTGATGGATGTTGACAGTGTTGGTTGGGCACTCAGCAAGTGCAGTGAAGCCCTAGGCTGGATTTGCCTCCTTTTTTCACCAGCTCATCCCAGTGAAAGCTTCTGTGGCATCGTGGCAGGTTTACATTGGCAGGGTCACTGGTGGCTGCAGCGTGGGCCTCCTTCTCAAGTGCAATGAAAATTCAGCCAAACCCACACTGGAAGGTGCTGGTTTCTGGAGCACTTTTACTTCACCTCTGCCTCGCTTCATGCCTGCCTTCTCCAGCCTTTTCCTCCTGCCCTGTCCCTCTTCCTGCCCCTTTTTTTCCTCATTTAGTGTATTGTTTCCTAAGCTAATTATTCCACTCGCTTCTCTCCTCTCCAAAAAGGCACAGTGAAGCTCATATTTTTGCTGCAATTGCATCTTCCCCTGACAGCATCCCAACTTTGGCATGTGCTGGCAGCTGTAGCCTCAGGGCTTTGCCTGCATGAGGAAGCAGTCGGGATCTTTCTGGAGAGTCAATGAATTTTGATGTGACTGTTCTGTTCTCAACACACCTTTGGTCCAGACTGAGGACTTCAGCCTCTAGAATAAAATGCCCATGCAATGGGGTTGTACCAGAACAGGCATTCTTTCCCAGAAAAAGGTCTCGGAGACAGGAGGATGGATTTTTCTAAGCCCTGCACGCATCTGACAGCAGCTCTTGGTCCACACACCAGTGATGACACTGGGAAGTTTGGAACAGAGCACAAAAGTTTCTGCAGCTTCAGTGAAGAAGGCCACATCTTTCGCTGACAGCAGTAGCACGGAGAAGCTCCTATAGTCAGCTGAGTCTGTTCCCATGGGAGCATGCAGCTGAGGAAGACAAGGAGGAAGCAGGAGTGTGTGATGGAGCATGATTTTCTATCTATCCATCCATCCATCCTGTATCCCAGCTGGCCTGGGCGTCCTCAAGCCTCCAGTCCATTCCCCAAGAGAATATAAAATCAGGGCAGGCAGGACTCAGTGTTTCTCAGGCCATGATTTTTCCTTGGTTTGCAATTTGAAGAATCCCATGTTTCTGGGGTTTTAGTGAGGGGAAGAAACAGGATGAAGAAATCAGACTAAATGGTCTGTCTCCTGTTAGCAGAGATGGACCCAGACCAGCTGTCTCTGTTGGGAGGGGAGATGCGGGGGACCTCTAGGTTAGGTTCAAGCGTAGGTTCTGAGATCTCCACGGACTGTTCTCTTTACCTGTGCATGTGCAACACGTGCTGAAATCAAGATTCTGCCATTGTCTGTGCAAGGTGGATTTGAGAAACCCTTGAAGAAGGTAGAGAGTGAGGGTAAGGGGGCACAGAGTCCCTTTGGGGAAACAGCAAGAGGAAAGCTCAGGTTTCTTGAAATCAGCCAGAGCTTGTTAAGTCCTTCCCTATCATCTTACCATAAACTGATTTGGGGGCTTCTGTTGATATTCTGCACTCCAGATGTTGGCTGCAGCTGGGGTAGAGATAGCAGGACGCTCCCAGCCAGAAGCTGGGATGTGGGGGAAGGAATATTGGGCTTGTGTGCATGGGTGGAGAAGGAAAGAGGAATATGAATGTATGGTTGTAAATCCACCCCTACACACCCTCCTTTCTTTTCCCTTACAACTGCTATTCTCGGCAGAAGAAAAGTTAGCCTTCCAGTACTCTCTGATTTCTTTTGCAGAGTCGGAAGGACAAAGAAAGACCTAAACAGAAGCACAAAAAACGTCCGGAGTCTCCCACCAGCCTTACCCCATCCTCGGTGCCCGTCGCTGCGGAGAAGGTACCAAACAGGGTGCGAGCGTGTGAATGCAGAGTGGGGAGGGAGGGCGGGGGGAAACCATTGACACTGACTTTCCTGGGAAGTGGGGAGGACAGGGCAGAAGAGCAGAGAAAGGGCTTTTGTCCATTTATTTTGATTCCCGATTCGTCACATTCTCACTCTCTCTGCCTGCCTCCCCACCTCGATGCCCACCTTGGGAATTTAACATGGCAGCTGTCTTGATTTCTGTCAGCACTGACGACACAATCATGGAGCTAAACTCCCAGGTGATTGAGCTGTAAGTGCCAGCCTGTTTTGCAGCAGATGTTCAGATTTGAATCTCTTGCAGAATAGATAAATATCCACACTTTGGCCTTTGCTGCTGCCACATTGTAAAAAGCTCAGGCAAGTGGATAAGCAAGGCAAAGCTTGTGGGAGGTGTTTTCCTTTATTAGGCAAACTGATGTGGCTAAGGGGAAAAAACCAGACAATCTTAGAAGCACATAAGATCTTCAAAGTGCATAATAGAGGTAGCTTTTCTGTGTGAGACCATGGGAGGCTGGTTTCTATTTAGTTTCTCCATTTCAGGAAAATTCAGGCAGAGGGGCACAGTGTGGTGGCCTGTTTTGCACCTGAGGAGTAGAGGCAGTCCAGTTCCCTGCTGGGAAGATGTCACCTCTGTGGGTTTATCTTCTCAGCACCCAAGGCTGGTGGGGCACAGTCAGGATGTCAGTGTATTTCTGCTCTTCACTGCTGAAATCGTGCTGCTGACATGGACTCTTGCACCTGGCTGTAAATCAGGATAACCTTGAGCCAGCCCCAAATGCCAGTAATGCAGAATAGACACAGTTGAATTTGCCTCGAGCTTGCATGCAACAAGGTGAAGGCCAAGTTTGCAGTTGTTCAGGGTCAGAGAACAAGTGAGGTTACTCCAGCGCCTGGACCTTTGGAGTTGTGATCTCCTCTCTATAGTGGGAATGTAAATTAGTGCAATTCCTTAGCAGGGCTGTTCTGGTGTAAGTGAGAGTAGGACTAGGGCCAAGCTCCTGCTAGAACAAATAAACAACATGTCCCAGGAATGTCCTTTTGTGCATAGAAATGCTACTTGGAAAGGCTTGGGTGTCCTTTACGTGGCAGGACTGCCTTGTGAAAATGAAAATTCACAGGCTAGCAGTGTCTGCATATGTGAGAAGCACTGCAGGGGCAGTCTGGAAGAACGAAAGCTCCTGCCAGTCAGCACAGGGTTGCTTTGGGTTAGGGCTGAAGAGGATTTTCTATGTTCTGTGTGAGGCCAAGCCTGGAAGCAGGGAGTAGATGTAGGTCAGAGCTGAAATGGCAAGGCTGGTCTCATGGTTCTCAGGCTGGGAGAAGCAGAAAGTTACAGTGGGACAGAGTGGAGGAACAGCCTCTGAGCGGCAATCACTCTTGATTTACCTGTGCTCATGTTAGGGCAGTGCAGCTCCGGCTTTTGGAACAGCAGATTCACCCAGTTAACAGAGCTGTCAGGACCTGATGGCCTAAGAAGATTATTTTCAAGCTGAACTGAAATCCAAAACCCGACTCTTGGCCAGCTAGAGTGGTTGTTAGACAATTACCCACTGTCTCCTCCAAAGCCCTGCCAGACCTTTATAAATAAGGAGGGAAGGGTGCAATTCAGTTTTACAGGCAGCTTTCAACTCTTTGTAAGCTAAAATTCAGGAGATCCTAATTACTGTAGCTGTAGTTGAGTGACAGGATTTTAGTGTTTCCCTAGGGAGTTATTATTAATCCTCATAACAGAGAGTATATTTCCCTTGCTTTTTTGTGCATAGATCCCAAAGTATTGTTCAGACTCTGTTACTGAAGGTACTCACTCCAGATCAAATTTAAGAGTGGCTCAGCAGCCTGCTACAACCCTGCAGAAACCCCTCAGGGGTGGTTGTATGAGGCTTTCTGGATAGTTGCACCAGTGTAACATTGCACAGGTCAGACTAGTGTAAAACCTTGAGACCCATTAATGTAGCATGTCCAAACAGGTTTCCTCTTGGAAGCCAAAACCATCTTTGTCCTTTCTGGGTCTTAGATTAGCAGTTTATCCCAGTAGAGCGTACTGGGGAGCAGGTAGGGTAGATGCAGCAAGCTAAAAGCTAACGTTCATGATGTGGCTACACAGAAGAGCATTGCTAGTCCCACCTGTGCTATGGTTAGAGTCTGAAGAGGGCTGGGTCTCTTCTTCTCTTTACCATTTGCATGATCTTGGGCAAATAATTTATTGCCTCCGTGGTCTTCTCCAAGTTACCCAATGAACAGAGCATAAACTGCCCAGGGATAATCCCTGCAGGTGACACAGCTCCTAGTCTTTCGTGGGGAGCAGCTGGGTGAGAGCAGATCTTAATGACATGCAGCAGTGAGGGCAGATGGTCATGTCCAGACTCCTGGGAGAAGGACAGTGGCCCGGAGCAGCCATGCAGAGCCACAGGAGGCTGGTGCAGCCCTTAATGTCCACGCCAGACCTGTGCTGCCGGCTCACTGCGCTGCTTGCACTGTAGCCAAAGCAGCACCACATGCGGTGAGTCCCAGGCTCCCATCCTGGTGCACAGGCTGGGCTGGAACAGGGTTGGACTGGAGGCACTGAGCATCACCAGTGTTTTGGAGCCGGCAATGAAGAGCAGGAGCATCAGGCAGGCGGATCAGCAGAAGGGTCCTGGCACTGTTTGCTCCTTGGGCACCAGGTCTGTGGGCAGACTGTAGTGTGGCACCAGCCGCCAGGCCAGGGAGAGGTGTTACTAGTACCTGAAGCCATGCTCCAGTCTGCTCCCAGTTTGCTTAGCCTAAATGGAGCCTGGGGCAACAGACATCTGAGCCCCAGCATCTGATGTTGCCACCAAAGTCCTCTGGAACTTTCAGCAACCCTTTAAAAATGGATTTTGAGAGCTATAGTTCTACATAGTAGGACTTTTAAAGCTACTTCACCAGATTAGGTTGACAGCAGTGGAACTATGTTTTGTTGTTTTGGAGGAACAGTGGTATATTCCACTTCCTTGTTTCCTCAGGCAACCTGGCCTCTGGCTTCACATTTTGCTTTAATTTTGCAATCCAGATTTGTTTTTCAGTTCCAATTTTCACCTAATATATAGTCCACCATGTGCTCCCCTCTTGAACCATTTAGTTATGAAGAGGATCCTTTGATGTGGTTTCAGTCTTCCTCTGGAAATCAATTGTGCTAGACCTCTGACTTCTGCCAGATTTTTGAACATCTCACTGAGTGCTTCCCTGCATCTTCTAGGAATCTAAACACCATTAATATCTGACACTTGGACTCTACCAAGCCTCTGTGTCCTGTCTGTGGAGTGACAAGCTCTCACTGCCTCACTCTGGTTTGGCGGATAAACATACTGAAAACACAGTGGTGGCCTCAGCTCCCATCTACACCGGAAAGTGAAACTAGGGTGTGAATTCACAGCATGCAAATGACTCTTCATAACACCTCTTCTGAGCTCATCTCCTGCCTCTGAAAAGTGTCTTTGGGCGATGCGATTGTCAACGCTCTTGAAGAGGGGCAGGAGACCTTGCTCGTGGGGCACAGGAGTGTTCCTGCCAGAGAGCAGGCGGAGCAGCTGACCTGCTGAAAATCCCGCAGTGGTGCTCCAGGGCTTTTGGGTGGATTGGGGAGGATTGTAGAGAGTGAATTTGTGCTGGATATAGGCTCTCATTCATTGTCCTGCTGGCTACCTGGAGCTCCTACAGATTTTTTGGGGAGTGGGAAGGAGGCAGAGAACATCCCCTCTGGGTCGTAGTTTCTGGCTATAACAGTTTCTGGCTATTTCACGTGGTCTATCCAAAACCACCAAAATGCTGCCAACTAGTAACGCTTTTGAACAGCCTGTTGGAAAGATGGCATTCATGGAGCGGGCCTGCAGTAGAGGAGGGTTTCTTGCCAGGGCAGGAGCAATGAGTCTCACCAGTAAGTCTTGGCAGCCAGCGCTGCTCCATCTCTGTAGTCACACACCGCCAGACAAATTCAGGAGGCAGTTTCTGTTCTCAGGATCTCTCCGTGTAGCTGGTGCCTGGTGCTGGGATCGGGGTTTGTGAACAGCCGAACAGCAAGCAGCCTGCCTCTCCCCTCCCCCTGCAAATGCCCCTGGGGAGCCATCCTGCCGCTCTCTGTTGCACTTGCAGTAAATCTGCAGGATTGCCAGCCACCCCAGCTGCCTTCTTCTGCCAGCTGCAGACATCATGATCACTTGTTGACACACACTCACACATGCTACGTGTTTTGGGCTGCAACATCTGGCTTGCTCTGGGTTTTGTAATCTAAACCGTAGATGCCAAGGCCTCCCCGCACCCACCCGCTCCTGGTCAGGTGCTGGAGAGGGAGCGCAGCAGAGCGAAGAGCTCATGATTGCAGACGCCACCGGAGGCAGGGAGACTTTCCAGGTTTCCCACTGTTATTTGAGCTCTCGGCATCTACCCAGGACTGGCCTAGAGCTGACAGATCCTGGGAACCTCTGCACTGTGCCTGGCTCAGGCAAATTCACAGTCACTGTGATGGGGCAGGGGTTTGTGGGAGAAGGCTGATGATTACCCTTTTTAATCAAAGCATGTCTCAGCATGGATATTTGCGGCAAGAATCCCTGAGCGTTTTAGCATCCCTTGTCCTGACATGAGCGGGAATTCGCCAGTGACATCAGGGACTTAAAAATATGGTCTTCAGCCCATCTCTGTGTCCTATCCCCACTTGCAAAGAACAGCAGCGCAGTGCTGCCTGATCTTGAGGGACGTGGTGAAGGTTGAGAGTGGCTGAGACGCAGAGATCCTGTAGCTTGTGCCCAGAGCTCCTGATGGGGACGGGTCTGACCTCTACCTAGCGATCTGGCGTGGAAAGGCAGCTGATGCTTACAGCTTGCCTGGGTGGCTGCTTCAGCACATCACCCTGTGGTGCGTGGGCTGGAGGAGCTCCTGCTCTCCTTGCATTGTTCCTCATTCGCATCCTCCCTGCTTCCCCTCACCAGTAGTTTAATCCAGGGCAAAGCTGCTCTGTGTTTCTGACGCGGAGGCACCAGCCTCCCCCACCCCTTCTGTATTTTGTCAGTGGTTCCCTCTAGGAGCTCGTCCCGCCAATCAGGAGACAAAGTGATGCTCTTCTGATTTCCCATAAATAAATTAATGAATGAAGAGCTTGGGTGCTGCACAGTGTCACAGAGGGGCCAGGAAACAGGTACAGCCCCTTGGGGGACAGCGAGTGCCGGGGGTGGGGGGAGGAGGTGCATGCATGCCCGTGCTTGGGTGCCTGCGCGACTTCGTCTCACTTCTCCCGGCTCCAGGTTTGAGGCAGGAGTTTCCCCGTCAGACTGTCACCTCCAGCTGGGGCAGCAGATTTATTCTGGTGACATTTTTCACTTGGTTGCTTTAAATAGACCTTCAAAATGTAGCTGCTGCCTCATTTTGAAAGAGAGCTCTCACTTCCTCGGTGGTTCCCTATGGTTTTTTTCCCTCTGCAGCATGCCCTCCCCCACACACCTGTTTGCAGCACACCAAACATTGGTGTTTCTGCACACACACACACACACACGTGGATTTCCATGCTGGAAAAAAGCCGATGATCCAGAGATTGAAACCTCTGTTTACGCACAAGGCAAGCGGCAGGCATGCAGGTTTCTCCAGTCCTGCTCCCTCTAGGCAGCAGCCCTATGCTGGAGAATCTCCTTCATTAGGGAGGCAATGGGACTGCAGCTCTCATTACTGTTATTAATATTGGCATTATGATAGAAGACCCCTCCCCTTCAGATCAAGGCCGTGTTGTGCTTGGCAGTCCACGTGTGTCTCCTGGAAGGCTCCACTGCCACACAGAGCTTGCAGGCTCCATGGAGCAAAGTGGGAAAGAAATAGAGGCTCAGAGAAGGGAAGTGATTTTGTGTGGTTTCAGTTTCCCTCTCTTTGCTCCTCTGCTGCAATGCTTGGGCCCTTGCCCCAAATTCAGGCTCTCTGGAATGGCTGCTAGAGAAGGTCCCTTTGTGGCGAGGAAGGAGGGCTTGTGGTAGTGCCATACAGATCTGTCTGCCATGACCTGTTTGGCAAACAATATCTGGGATAGCATTTGGCAGGATGTGGAAAAGCCTGCTCTTGAAAATCTCTGGGAGTCTCTCAGGGAGGTCTGTGGGGTCAGATCAGCCCTACAGGTGAGTGTCTGTCCATTCACTGTCTTCAACTGAGCCAGCTCAGCCTCTCTTACCCTCTTTTTTAATTATTTTTCCTTTAATTTTGCAATTAAGATTTATTTGCCAGCTCAGATTTCCCTCTTCCACCCTGCACTAATTCATTACTTGCCCTGCACTCCCTTCCTGACACTCTGGATTTAGAACATGGCTTCTCATGTGGTTTCCCCCTGCCCTTCTGTGGCCTCGTGCACCTTGTGCGGAGCTCCAAAGAGGTGAATTTATGGGAGGAAAACACAGGGTTTTGCATTTCTGCTGAGACATGAGCCATCTCGTTCCTGCGACTTCGTGAGCAGTCTCAGGACTTCCCATAGCCCCCAGACACTGCTTTCCTTTCCCTCCCCAGGCAGATGTGGAAAGTCGGAAAGATTTTCATGCTCCCTCTGAGCTCATAAATCAAGAAGGCTTAATCTCCTACATCCAGGAGTCTGTGATGAGAAAATACAGATTCCCCCTCCTCTCCCCCCTAATTTCCACCACTCCCTTCCTCCTGTCTTTCATATTCCCAGCACATCTGGTGTGTGTTAGGCTGCCAGCTGTTGCATTGTGCAGAGTGATTAAACCATGTGGGAGGAATGGGGAAAGATTTTTATCTGGGCATTCATGAGTCTGCATTACAAGCCCTTTTTTCTTTAGCTCTCCCCAAGAAGAGGTCATCTGGAGTCAGGGATAGTGGAATGTAAGAAAGGTATTGTGCTTCTCTGTGTCTTCCTTGTATCTACTCAGTAAGAAATAAAAGGTGTTTGCACTAATGTACAGGTGTTATATTTTGGGCTGTAGCCATCATGTTAGAATTATATCTATAATATTGATTGGTTGCAGTAATACCTCGCAAGAAGTGATCTTTGAACACTGCTAGTTTGGCTTTGAAGTGACTTGAAGGTGAAGGTTTCATATCCTAGCATGGGTGCCCTGGGGGATCTGGTTCTCGGTTCATTCCACTCTCCCCCTGCTAAACTCCCACACTTCTCTCTCTCATCCCAGGCTCCTGGATTTCCTAGCATCTGGCCAGCCTCTTCATCCCGCTTGCTTTCCCTGTCTCCTGCAGGCTTATATGGGGTTTGGATAGCATCTGTCGCTGCATGGTCAGATGCTGCTTTAACAGTGTCACTGTGAAATATTTACTGCAGTAGATTTGGAAAGCCCTGGGCTGGCAGTGGAGCTGCTTTAGTGGATGTTTTAGGGAAGCCAGGGAAGCTCCTGTCACAGCACAAGGATGAGCAAGTTCCCCCAGGTGGATTGACCTTGCTGAGAACAGCACACCTGAGAGATGCAGCTGAAATAGATGTTTGAATCACAGCCAAAATCAGATTTTATTTGGGCTGAATAACTCTCTGAGGTACTCCCCTCTGCTGACAGTGCGGGGAATCTCTGTCTGTGCCCTGATTGTCAGTGCCCTGTTTAATTTCCTGCAGTTAGATGGGATGAGCGTAATCCCTAAGAGTATAAAGCCCGGTGCCACCAAGCAGCAATAGAGGGAAATGTTGCTTTTCTCTCCTGACTAACATGACCTGGCCATCACTTTGTGGGCAGAGGGGGCAATTACTTCTCTTACGGGGAAATTGGTAAAGAGAGCCCCCGCTGTGGCCACATCTGGCCTGAGTCACCTTTGTGTTTGCTGCTGCCAGGGCTCTACCAGCCACCATGAGGGGAGCAAAGAGGTCTCGGAGGTCGGCAGGTCGGAGGTGAAAGGCAGGAAGTCCTCAAGCCATGGCAGCAGCCACAAGGGGAAAAAGACAGGAAGCGGGAAAAGCTCGGTTGGCTTCAGCTCAGCTTCATCCAGCGGGACCTTCCAGCCTGCAGGTAAGGGGTGAAGGAGAAGCAAGAGAGGAGGGGAGAAAGGGGGTGATGTTTTGCTTTGCTCCTCTTTGATGCCTCTGTGTCTGTAGAGGTACCCGCTCAGCAGCTAGTGCTGTGAAATTTTGCTCATGGCTATTTCTTTAACCCCTTGAAGAGAAAGGGAAAGGTCTTATTGCTACTAACTCCAGGCACGGAGGGAAGAACTGAGTTGGATGAGTGTTACAGATCCCCTCCTGTGCAGGCCTGCTGCACTGCAAGGAAAAACAGATCCAGATGTCTGAGTGGAGGGAGGAGGGAAAGGATACTGTGCACAGGCAATATGGGCAGCACCTGCCCTCTCCTCCGTAGGTGGTACTGTCTGCAGCAGTGTTTTAAGGAGTACTAGTGGAGAGATCCGAGCCAAAATCTGATATCCAGGCTCCCCTGAGCTTTGAGTCAAAGCCTTGCAGGGCTCCCATCTGCTCCGACCTTGCTCAGTTCTTTTTTGAGCTGTTGTCGTGATGGCTAGCATGTTCCATCTCCTAGGAGCCTGAGCGGGGCTGGGGGGACAGTGGTGATGCAGGGCCTGGGGAAGCAGACCCGCGCACGTTTCGGGGGGATGAAGCTGCTGGTTGTGTGCACATCTCGTGCTTGCTAGAGAGCATCAAAGCAATGGGCTGGGAGGTGACAGGAGTGGCCTTTGGCTCGGTAACTAGCCTGTGCTAGAGGACCTGTGTTGTGACTGTGCTCCAGTTGCCTTATGGGCTGCGATACTGCTGTCATGAGCCTTCCTATATCTGCTTCCCCAGGTACCTCCTGCAGCAACTTGCAGTGCTCCCAGGACTTTGTGACGTTCCCCAAGCTTGAGCAGGACGACGAGAAGTATCGGAAGCCTGTCTCTTCCTCTTCTTCTTCCCACTGCTCCCCTCTGTATGAAGGCCAGAAGGGGGACATCTTTGAGCAGAAGGTGATCTTCTCAGGCTTTGGGTCTATCATGCGCTTCTCCACCTCCACGGTGAGCCAGCAGAGAGGCCGTGATGCTTCCCCCGTGGACTATAAGGCCTCGAACCCTGTCAGCGGCCCTTCGGTGGGGACCAGTGGGACCAGCGGTAGCAGCAGCAGTCACAAGCGCATGCCATCCCTCAGCATGGAGGAGGGAGAGGTGCTGAAGGAAAAGAAGCACAAGGGTAGCAAGAAGAACAAGCATGGGCCTGGCAGGCCAAAAGGGGGCAAAAGCAAAGAGATTTTGGGTGCCCAGCTGGCTGGGTCCACGTCTACTTCCTCATCACCCTTCTCCGGGGGCTCCCTTGTTAGCTCCAGCATTGGCAACTCTTCACGGTCCTTCAGCCACACGGGGAATCTGCCCAGCCTCAGCATGGAGTCGCCGCTGCTGGGTTCAGGTATGTTCTCCCTTAGGGCTCCAGGTGTGCACAGTTCCTCCCAGCCGTGCTGTCTTTTTCATCACATTTGGCTGGTGTCTGGACCTGTCTACACAGAGTCCAGTCCCTTTAATTCAGTCCCAGGAGCTATAAAAATCCACATCTGGGTCTCCCCTTCCCATCTTGGCCTTCGTCCTAGAATCTCCTCCAGCTCAGCTTCTCTATCATTGGTGCTGGGCTACAGATCTGAGCTGGGGGGCATTTCAAACCCTTTTTTGCTCAAGTGCTGGAAAACCTCAGCTAGCCAGAGCTTAATTTCCAAAGCTATAGAGAGGGATATTCACAAGTGAAACTGCAACAATCACAATCTGACCCTAAATGAGGGACTCATAAGTAGTCCAAGTTTAACCCTTCTTTTAAAAGCAAAACCTCTCATCCTGATTTTACCACATCCGTGTAGGGCTGGGAGACTGACATGCCACTAACTCTGCTGAGAGGCTTACAGCTGTTCCCAGCCTGAGTCCCCTTCCCTGGCCTGGCAGGGGTGAAGGCAGCCGGGACATGTGGCAGGAAGGGGTTAAGGCAGCAGGCAGAGGAGGGGCCTGCTGCTCAGGGCTGAGGTTTGACACTGTTCTGGCAGCAGAACTTGTCATCGGTCTATTGTGGGTTGTTTGCAGATGCTCCAATTTAGGTCAGATTGCAAGGGAGGGAGGAGCGGGAAGGTATAATTTTGTGTGTGCCTGGGAGCCCTGGCCCATTTGTCTGCACTGCCTGAGAGAGGAGAGGAGCTGCAAGAATTGATGCAACTTCCATAATCATAACCTTAGGCCAATTTTTTTTTGCCTCCCCTCTGGAACAACAAAGGGATGTTTCAAAGAGGAAGAGGCTGCCAGGCCCCGCTCTCCTGCCTGCTTGTTCTCCCATTCTTTTCTTGCGGAGAGATGTTGGCAGGGCTCTGAAGGACCCAGCTTTGAGCACTGCCTCTGCTGCTTGCATGAGCCAAGGGGAAGTCAGATGGGTCCCCTCCCTCAGCAGCAGTTCTCTCCTCGCTCTTTCTTCCTCATTTATCTGTCCATGCCCCACCATGGTCCCTGGGCATCACAGAAGCGGACAGGTTAGCTCAGTAAGAGTTTGGTCTCTTGGCTAGCAAGGGCAGCAGAGACTGTGACTCTCTTGAGTCCGCTACCCCTTTCTGCCACTGACTTGTGTCTTTGGTGAGTCACTATATGCTGTGATTTCTCTGTCAAGATTGTGTTGGGGTGCAAGGAGCAAAAAGGGGAGGAAGATGCAAGGCTGGAAAACTTTGTGATACCTTTTGGTAGAAGGATTGTGGCCACCCTTGCTGCATGCCAGGCCATGAGATGCTGAAGTGCATGTTATACTTGTTCTTGTGCATTGGTACCACCCTCCCTTTCTGAGATGGAGCCCTACAGAAAGCCAGCTGCTTCCAGGCCATCGGAGGGGAGTGTGGCTCTCTAACACGTCTCCTCCCCTTGCAGGGATCTACACCAGTAACAAGGACCCTATTTCCCACGGGGGCGGAGTGCTCCGAGCTGTGTGCAGTACACCCCTCTCCTCCAGCCTGCTGGCACACCAGGGTACGTCGTCTCTCCCACAGCTCAACCGGTCTCCCTTTGCTAGCACCATCCCAGCTTCCTCCTCCTCGGTCTCCACCACGCAGGTAAGAACATCAGGACCAGGAGAGGGACTGTAGTTCAGGAGATCGTTGGACAGAGCAGTCATTGGCAGAGTAGAGCCAGTTTGTGGGTGCAGAGGAGTTGCTTTTTCCACTTGGGAACAGCTACTCTTCCTTCACTTTGGAGAGGAGCTTCCAACTGCAGCTTCCCTTAGAGTCAGTAGAAAGATGCAGGCAGTTTTGTGTCGCAACCCATGCAGCCTCTTTTGGGGTGGGAGGAATTGCAACCTAAAAGGACACATTGCTTTCTCTTGACCGTAAGGGGAGCACAGACAGTGCCCAGGTAGCGGAGGCCTGGCTGTTGGCGTGTGCTGTGTCCGTGCTGCTCATCCCCTGCTGCTCGACTGGATTGTGCCACCAGTGCCAGCCCTGCCTTTGCTCTGCAGCACAGATAACTTGGTGGGAGGGCTCGCACATCCCAGCTGGGTGGGCTGAGCGTGTGCCAGGAGACAGAGCCATGTCCTTTGTCGGGAGCTCACTGTGAGAGGTGTTTTACAGGGAGAAGAGAGTTAGTTTTACAGCCTCTGTGTTAACATGGCTCAGTCAGACCTCTTGGCTCTGAGATGGGGCTGGGCAGATTTCAACTGTCTAGTGAGACTTCCAAGGAGATATTTTTAACACTCTCTCTCATGAGCAAGCTGGGTTCAAAAGTCAGGAAGAGATGGAATAATGAAGTTATTTTCCTCTTGCGTTTTTCAGAAGTCATTTCTCTCTCTCCTCCCTTGTTTTGCCATGTAGGTGTTCTCACTGGCAGGTTCAACATTTAGCCTCCCTTCCTCACATATTTTTGGAAGCCCCCTCGCATCTGGGCTATCAATCAACCCACTCTTAAATCAGTCGGAAAGCAGCCGGGCAGGTACGTGAATCAGAAGGTATGTGAGTTTGGACTTCCAAAGGGGTCTCCCTGGAAGAGTCGAGACAACTGCATCCATAGTCCTCCAGCTGCCCTTCCTGCTTGCTCCCATTCTATGCGTGTGAGAGCCAGGGGCTAGGAGAGAGGGACAGTGGCTTTTTCCCCAGGGCAGGGGGTGCTTGTGTTTGCCTTAATGAAGTGCTGGCTTGCAATCCTGTAAAAGCACATCTGCTGGTGCGTGCACTGGATAATGTGTGTCCCTGGATGTGCACTAGAAAAGTGCAAGAATATTAAGTCCTTCCCTGCAGAGAGCTGTTGTCTTTTTACACGCTAAAGCTGTACAAACCGAGCAGAAACTACTGTGAGCTTTTGCTTGCTCAAAATTAGTTAAAACTGTTTCTTGGGGTTTTGTTTTCTGGGTTTCTTTTTAAATGAGAGAGATCCCACACTCTTTAATTTTCATCTTCCATTTCTGTTTTGAGTTACTTTCTGCCCTTCCCCTTTGGCTTTGTCATGAATGCAACAAAATCTACTGTTTTCAGCTTCCAAACATGAATGTGCCAACACTGAATTACTTACAACTGCTCATTTTTTCCCACCAAGGCAAATTCATTTTTCTTGGAAAATTGCCTGGTTAATAAGCAGGAAACTTGAAGTATCGTACAATTTCTTTTTTTCCAAAACAGAGTGGGCCTGATTTTTGGTTTGCACCAGTAGTTAAACAAAAGCACCCTCCTGATTTTCAGATGTTGCAGTTAGCGGTGCGACTGTCTCGTGCTCCCCTAGCCCAGAAATGCTGGCAGCTCAGCATGCTGGATGCTGAACTCCTGGGAGGTAAAACTGCCCAGCGTCACACTGAGTGACAAGCACTTTAAAACACACAGTCTTCGGCAGAGGTGGCTCTGAGTTCTCCGGATAATCTGACACCAGTGTGCCCTTATTTGCCTTAACAAGTGTGCATGCCTGCATGTAAAGCATGAATGAACATGTATGCTTATTTAGGACCTTTGCGAGCCCATGGAAGGTGCCTGTCTGTCTCTCCGTGTGTCACTGGCAGCATTTTGTCTGTATGCCCCCGACAGCAGTTTGCGTCTGCTTGAGTGCAATGGGAAGGGAACTGCGCAGCTGACCCCAGTGGGAGTCAAGGCCATTGCACGGGAGCTGTGAGTCAGGAGTGATTCAGTCACCTGGAATTAAGGAAAGAATGGGATGATTCAAAGAGTTGTTCTTTCCTCACGGCAATCAACAGGAGAGATGACCCACTGCCACTTCCCCTTTGCTGTTATTTTGGCAAGGTGCTGACAAGGGAAGGAAGAGAGTGAACTGTCAGGAATAGCCCTGTGGTTCAGGCACAACACGGAGGCTTGGCAGTCTGAGTTCTGTTCCACGGCTACTAATGGATGAATCATGTAGGCAAAATCCAACGTACAAAGTGCTCAAAAAAGCTTGATCCTTAGTTTCCATTTCCAAGATTGCTCTTTTTGTATGACTGGGATCTTCTAAGCTTCAGGACATGGGTTTTTTTTTTTCCAGTTCCAGGCAGCCTTCACAACAGCTTCTGTTTTTTGTCACGTTTAAGGTTTGTCCATCACTATCTCCTGCTGGAGCTGGTGGTCCAGAGGGTGTTAAGCCAAATTCACTTTTCTTTTTTTTTTTTTCTTCCAGGGGGATTAATTAAGATGCATTAAACCTCCTGTGTGGGGCCATTTTCGCTTAGAAGTGTGGTAACTGCTTTAATCCCAGGTCGTTAACGGGGCAGTTGTGAAGTTTTAAGTAATCCTGCCTTTTCTGTAATTCAGATTACTTTTCCTGAGAATGTCTGTGTAGACAGATCCCATGGAGACATAGCTTTCATTGCAGTCATATTTGAGCTTTTCACAATTTTAACATGATCCAGGGAAATGGTGTTACCCTGTCTTACAGGTGGGGGAACTGAGAAACTGTTATCGCTGATGCAGGTTGATACCAGGGTGCCTTTGGCAGTACAAAAAGTCTGATTCTTACCTTCCCACTCCCTTGGCTACTGTCTAGTTCTTCCTCCCACAGCTTGTCCTGGATCCTGCCTCATTATGATGACAGGCCAAATGTATTTATCTTCTCTAGTTGTCTTCAAGCCTCTTTTTCATACTCGCTGCCTTGGAAAGTGCTGTCTCTGTGTGATAACTCAGTCATCTCCCCGTTCTGTAGACAACAGGGTGGTGTTGGCCAGGAGATAATTGAATACGGAGCCTGGTACTGTTTCAAAAAGCCAGAATCGTGTAGATGTGCACAGTCTCCCTGGGCTGTAGGCAAACAACGTGACAGTAACAAGCAGGCAGTCAAAGCTTAGCTGAATGTTTATTTGGTTGCAAGTTCAAACCGTTGCGGCAGAGCTGCACACGGTGGGCTGCGGATGTTTATCAAAGGGTTCAGGTGGTCCTTGGATGGAAACAATACTGAGAAGCAGTGCTGTGGTCTGACTGTTCCCAGCCTTCTGGTAGCTGATCCTGGTTGGAGAACTTAGGAAGATTTCATGCCTTGTGGTGTCCCTGAAATCAAAATTTGTCTCCACGTGGCAGCTTATACTGGGAGACTGCTGTTGACTGGCAACCACCGGTCGCCTCCAGAAAGCAGTGGCTTCTCCCCAGAGGGGTGGACCGGTTATAATTGATGGCCAGAAGGACATCCCCATGGGGATGAAGGAGTGAGAATCCCAGTCGTACCTGTCTCTAAGAGCTGCTGAACAACAGCTGCGTTTGCTTGTTCTCAGCAGTAGAAAATACCCTGCTCAGGGCATTACACTGTAAATCACAGTGTTCCCTGCAGGAGACTTCCTGGATTCTTGCATATAAGAAATGTCTCTTATTGTGTGAAGAAGAGGAGGGGCAAGTCAGCCAGCTGGTGCAGGCTGTAGTCACAACATCTGACATGTCTCAGAGCGAGGGGAGCGTGTGTTTATGGGCTGGCAGGCTCTGGGGATGGAAAGCAAATGGCAGATAAATATACTTCCCTTCTTGATTACTCGTTGGATGGGAGATATCCTGCAAATGTGTGCACGCACAGCGGCTCTGTGGCCAGCACTGTGGTGTCCCAGCTCCTTGGGACAGAGGGGATAGCTGGGGGGGTGGCTTCTGGACACTGAAGCTTTTTAGAAAGGAGCTGAGCATCTGGCAATTTTGCAAGACCCCAGCTGGGGTTCGGGAAAGGATCCTGGAAGCCCAGGGTTGCAGTGGCGCTTCGGAGAGCTGAGTGAGGGCTTTGTCCAGGGTTGATTCATCCCCGCAGGCTCAGCAAGTGTCTGCCACCCCCGCAGCTTTGCAGCTAAAGGAAAAACCGCTTTCTGCCCAGGCCGCCCCCCGCCCCCGAGCTGCCCCTCCGCCCGGCCACTGCGGCCCCTGCCATTGGGAAGGGGGTGGTGTTGGGTGACCTTGCCAGGGTGACAT
>JAVJGI010000045.1:4353571-4366697 GCA_035590275.1 Ibycter americanus | reverse complement strand
GGCCCCGTGCCCGGGTGCCCTCCCCCCCCCCCCCCCCCGATGTGACACAGGGTGACACGCAATGCCACGCAGCCCCTCCCACGGCGGGCGGGGCCCGTACGCAATGACGGGGCGCTGCGCTGCTCGGTGCTGCCATCTAGCGGGGAGCGGCGCCCGCCGCCCCCGGGTGACAAACCGGGGCACCTGCCGGGGCTGGGCGCCTATGAACACTGTGCCTCTCTGTCCCTCTCCCCACCCAGAGCCGGACCTGGAAGACTGCAGTTTTGGCTGCCGAGGGACGTCGCCCCAGGAGAGCCTCTCATCCATGTAAGTGTCCTTCAGGAGTCCTCCCCTGCTGCCGGGTGCGGGGGCTGCCTGCCCACCCGCCTGGGCACGGTGGGACCCCGGGAAGCATTGGGATGACACAGCAAGGAAAGGGAAGGAGACTGGGGGGGGGAAAGTAGAGGCAGCTGCTCCCCTCCTCTTTGGGGCTGGGAATGGGATGGGCTGAGGCAGGTTTGCTTTTTAATACGAGCCAGGGCTAACGGGAACGGAGGGCTCTCCTGAAGCGGAGCGGAGGAGGCTGAGGCTGGGAGGGATGCAGCCGCTCCCGGCGTGAGGCAGAGATGTGGGGAGAAGGGAGCAGAGGAGCGCAGGTGGAGACTGGGGAAGCATCTCTGACATCTCCCCAACCCTTCCCCAGGTCCCCCATCAGCAGCCTGCCGACCCTCTTCGACCAGACTGTGTCCTGTAGCAGCAGTGGGCAGCTGGAGAATGTTCCCCAGGCTACCCCAAACATCGAGCAGCTCCTGGAGAAGCAGGGCAACGGGGAAGCCGGCGTAAACAGTGAGTCACTTGGGGTATGGGCTGTGGGAAGAGGTCCTTGGGCATGTTTGTTTGGGAGCCAGCTGGGATTTTGCCCACAGGCAAAGGAGCCGGGTGGGGTACAAAGCACTAGTCTGTGCCATGGGGGAGTAGCTGGCAGTGGGACTGCGACCCGGGGCCAGTCTCCATCCCCAGTGTGGTCTGATTGTGGTACCTCCTGTGGATCCCCTTCTCCTCTTTCCTCCATCCCCCGTTCTCTCCCCCAACCCTGTCCCCCTTCCCTTCCTTCCGTTCCCTGCAGTTGTAGAAATGCTCAAAGCCCTGCACTCGCTGCAGAAGGAGAACCAGCGGCTCCAGGAGCAGATCATGACACTGACAGCCAAGAAGGAGCGTTTGCAGCTCCTCAATGTCCAGCTCTCCGTCCCTTTCCCCGTGGTGACCAGCAGCAACGGCTCAGGCAGCCAGGCCCAGTACATCCTGCCTCCCAACGGTGAGGGGACCAGTGGGATGCATCACCCTGCGCCCTTTTATGGTGGTGCCCTGGGGTGGGCAGGAGTGGGTCACAGTGGGGAGGATCTGACCCATTTATCTCTCTGTAGCCACTGGCAGTATGCGCTGTCCCCTGCTATTGCTGTGGCAACATCAGGCTCCACCCCTGACTCTGCATCCTCACTTCTTTCCTCTGTACAGTCTGCAACAACGATTCCCTGAGCATCAGCAAGAGCCCCCCGTGCAAGAACAGCTTTGGGATCGAGAACTCGCTCTCCACTTCCTCTGAGGTACACTGGCCACCGCATCCGCCAGCCAGCTGGGGAAGGGACTTGGGGAGGGAACAGAGCAGTGCAATCCCAGTACTCTGACTTGATAGCCAGCTCCTAAAGCCTTGTAGTCCAGGCCCAGAAATCAGGTTTCTTTCTCTGGAGTTCCAGTTCTTCAGTTCATCTCAGTGCTGAGGGTCTGAGTAGAGTAGCTGAGACTGGGAGCGTGAGGTGAGAACGCTTCTAGGTTATTCTGGCTGCACTTCTAGACATCCAGCAAAGCATGTCTGAGTTCTGGGACCCCTCTGAACGTACACCTGCACTTGCACTCACAGTCCCCCTTCCCACCTCCAGCTCCTGCCAAAAGCACCCTCGGAGCTGAGCTGACCTTTCACAAGCTGCCCCAAGTCCGATGCTCTTATGTCCGTTTCTCCCCCAGGACCCTCATTCAGGTTGCCCCAGCAGGAGCAGCTCTTCCCTGTCCTTCCACAGCACTCCTCCACCCCTGCCCATGCTGCAGCAGAGTCCTGCCTCGCTACCCCTGCCCGGGGTGCAGCAGGTGAATGGCCTGGCCAGGGTGGCAGGCAGCGGGCTGGGGGGAGGCACCACTGCCAGCCACAGCCTCTCCACGGTGCCCATGGTGGACGGCCTGATGGGGACCCTGGCAGGAGGTCAGCAGATGCCCATCAACGGGATCCTGGGGAATCTGAACGGAGCTCAGGCCGCCCAGCCTCCGAGCGCGCTGACGCAGGCGAGCGGGCCTCCGACCTTGCAGCTCTCCACCAGCCTGAGCAGGTGAGGATGGGGAGCCTGCGGGGACAGCCCTGCCCTCTCCAGCAGAAAAGCCTAGCAGAGGGAGGGAGGGAGGGAGGGAGGCCCTGTGTATGCAGGACCAAGACGAGCTGTGCTGACATTCCCTGCCCTGCTCCCCTTGCAGCATGCCCAGCCTGAGTCCCCTGACAGAGCAGCAGCGGCACGTCTTGCACCAACACGAACAACAGCTCCAACAGCTTCAGCAGCTCCTGACTTCCCAGCCGCTTAATCCGGTAAGTGTGCCTGCTGGCACCTTTTATCTGATGAATTGTTTAATGGGAAACCCTCGGAGCAGAGACCAAAACACAGGGCTCCCTCCTTCACATGAATCCCCTGCCCACCAGGCTGCAGAGCCATGTGCCTTTTCCGTGGCTCCCGGCTGCTGTGGGTGGAGTGAGGAGAAAAGCTTTAGGCAGGAAGGTGCGGCACCTCCTGGAGGAGAGGAGATGGGGATTTGAACTTTTTTGTACAAAGGAAAAAATTTAATCTGCGTTTCCCACATCCTGAGGGTGTGAGAATGTGGTAACGCTAAGCCACTGTAAAATCAGGAGTGCTGTTACCTCCTGCAGCCATCTTTGAATGCAAATCGTGCCTGCTCCTGCTGCCACGAGCACACTGGTCTCTGGGCTTGCAGATGTGCTGAGGCCCACAGAAGAAGAGGAACTCGCCTGAAGAGACTGCTTGAGGTTAGAAAGAGATAAGCACAAAATTGTTTAGTCCCGAGGCAAGCGAGCTGTGTCTGGGCACACTGACACGGGGAACTGGACATGCCAGGGGGGTGTGTGGGTGGCTGAGGACTTCGGGGTCAGAAAAAGGATCAGGCAGCTCTTCTGAGGATCTTGGCTCTCTGCCTGCATCCTCTCGGGTAAAACAGCAGCCCCGTCCCAGGCTGTTGTGGGAATGGCTGCATGGATAGATGGTAAACAAGCCCCTGAGTGTGTAAGAACCGCATTCACTTGCCCAGCAGAAGCCTGTTTGGTGTCCCTCCCCTGCGGTGAGTTGCACGGGAGTGCTAACAGTTCCCGTCAATGAAGCTGTGTTCGTTTATGTCTCCCATGAACTTGGCCCGTTGCTTTGGATAGGTTTCTGGGTCAGGCTATTTATAACCCAGGAAAAGCAAATTTCAAAGGGCTTCTTTTTACAGCAGCTGATGTCACCGTGTCATCAGCTGCATCCCCGTGGGTACGGGCACAATGTCAGCTCTCAGCCTGCCGCATTGGTCGATGGTTGCTATAGTGATTTCCGCAGTTGGGTTGGATTCGAGGGCGTCCCTCCGGGTGCAGGTGGGCTGTGGCCCTCAGCCCCCCGAGTCCGGCTCACCTACGCTGACCCTGTGGGTCAGGGCTGAGCTGTGAAGCAGGGCGGGCTGGGGAAGGAAATTAGCAGCCAATCTAGAAATTCAGGATGGTGAACGCCACAGACTTAAAATCCACAGGTCGATTGATTGGAAAGAGCTGAGTAGATTTGTGTGCCTGTAGGTGTCTTAGTGAGGGTTAGTTAATCCTACGCTTCAGGAAACAACGGGATTGGAAAGGTCATAAGCACAGGCTGTTAATGAACACAAGACTGACTGTTCCTCTCTCTGCCTATAGAGGTGAGATCAAGGGGACTTTCTCCCTGGCCCCAGTAGCTTTGCCTGGGGTGGACTGTGCCCGTGTGGCTCCTGGCTCTTTTGTATTAGGTGTCACCTCTTCCTGTGCCCTTTGCCCCTCCTTTGACTTCTCTTCCTCACCCTTCCCTGCAGGAGCAGCAGGCCCTGGTGTTCCAGATGATGCAGCAAATCCAGCAGAAGAGGGAGCTGCAGCGGCTGCAGATGACAAGCTCGTCCCAGCTGTCCATGACCAGCCTCCTAGCAGCCACCTCCGCCCCCCTGCACTCCAGCACCAGCGCCCTGATGACCTCGGCCCCTCAGCCACCCCCCAGCAGCAGCTCCCTCATGGCCTCCCTCTCCCCACAGCAGCTCAACCCTAGCAATGCCCTCATGGCTCCCCAGGCCACCCCACCGCTCAACACTCCTGGGAACAGCCTCCTGGCTTCGGGGACAGGCATCCCTCCCGTCCTTACAGCACAGACTAACCCGTTTCTCAACCTGCAGGCTGATGGCAACACCCCAAAAGGAACGGTGCGTATGCTGCTAGCACTACCCTAACCCCACTGAGCTCGTGGTGCTAGGCGCTGTACAGACCTGGGGAGAGACAGTCTGCGCTACAGTTAACTTGGGGGACCGAGGGCACTGCTTAGGCAACAGAGCCAGAGCGCTCCGCTGGCTTTGCTGCATCCCTGACTAGCCAGTGTCACGTCCTGATCCTACCTCCAAGGACTTCTGTAGGGCCCAGGCAGGGTCGTGGGTAGGCGCAGAGTCTCCCGAGGTGCCCTTCCATGTCTGCGTGCAGACACGCACCAGACCTGCTGCAGAAGCAAGGCAGAGAGAGGCCATAGATTTGTCTCCGGTCACCCTAAGACTTGGACGGGACAAGGTGCCCCTGGCAGTGCTGGCCCTACTGGAGCCGCGTGAGGAGATGCGAAGGTGACTGCATGTTGAAACCCAGGGTTTAGGAGGAATCTTGCACCCGAGAGGAGAGGTTGTGAAGAGGTTTACAGCCTCTCTGTAAAGCAGCCTTGTACTGGAACACCAGTGTCTAGGGACTGATGGTGTGATACTTTCATCTCTCCTCCATCCCTCCCCTGGCCTATACCTGTACCCAGAAGGTCCAGCCCTGGTTGGAGACATTTGGGAGCCAAAGGCCAGGGTTGAGGGGCCAGTTCGGCCTGAACTGGGCAGAGGGGAAACCCGGGGCTCCCGTGTCTCCGTTGATCTCGGAGGAGCCTGAGCGGTGGTGGTGAGCAGGGCCAGGTCCGCAGCACAGCAGGGCTCTCTGCTTCTGCCCCCTCGGGTTGCTGCCCGTCCAGTACTGATACCTGTCTCCTCTGCGTCTCTTTTTCTGTTTGTTTTTTAAAGAGCATGAATGAAAAGGGAGCTCCTCTTACCCAGGACAAGGGCTAAGCTCCCCCCTCACCCCGAACAAACCAGCAGCCAACTCCTCTCAGCCAGGGGAATGTGGCTTTCCACAGTCAACTTTGATACTGTTAGAGCAATGAGCACAAGGCTTCCAAGAAGCATTTCCTGCCACTGGGCAATGCCAAGAGGTGCTTTGGAAGACAGTACGTCTCTGACCAAGCCCTGGTATCGCGAGGAGTGAAGGTTGGGGGGCTGCCTGCCACCCTGGTCCATGCCACACATGCTCAAAGTGAAGCTGTGTTTCCACGCAGAGTGGAGGAGTGAGTTAACACCAGATGCCTGCCAGTCTCCTCCCTGCCGGGAGTGCGAGCCTGTGTTGACGTGTGTGTAGCCCCCCAGGCCAAGGCACTAGAGACCATCGAGCATCCTTGGCCAAGACCTCGGTGGAGGGAGGCCCCTCTGCTGAGGGCTCCTTTCCGCACAGTGCAGAGGAATCTGGCAGTGCCCTCGGAGGCAGCATGGGATGTGACCCAGCTGGGGAAGTGGGACGTGGTGGCAGTGCCTACGTGGTCTGCTTCGCCCAGATGGGGAGGTTAAGAAGAAGTCCTGTAGCTGAGATTTCTCACCTGCTTTTCATCTGCTGGGCTCTTGGGATGCTCTTCTCTCTATAGCCATCATACGAAGCCCCGACACCTCAGCTGGATCCAAACCCAGCCTGAAAAGACATGAGCGGTGGAGCGATGGGTAAGGACTGGTGCTTGGGGAGGAGGTGAAAGCCACCTACTTCTGTAAAGGATGTTGCCACATCTGCTCTGCCAGCTGCTGTCGGTTCGGTGCTGTACTTTTCACGTGAAAAGCACACTCCTGCTCCTTGTGCCATCTCTCACTCTTCCCTTCCAAGATTTCCAAAGGCTAAAATTTCAGCTTGCAAAAAGGGGCTGTAGCCAGTATTACCCCTGTCATTAGCCAACTTCAGAAGGTGCATTTGAACCTGGCCGCTGTTTCCCAGGCCGAAGCTGGGAGGTAGAAATGTGTGTGGGGAAGAGAGAGTCCCAAATCTGGTACCTGTTCTTTCTTACCCACCGCAAATCCCTCCGGTCTGGCAAAAACACGTTCTTCCACTGGTCTTGGGCACTTGTGAAAAGGGATCTCCAAGCAATGGGACAATTACCAGTCTCCTGAGCTAGGACATTGGACCCTTCGTTGTTTTCCACCTTTTGACCTTAACTCCGTCTTGCAGCCTGGAACCTCAGCAAAGAAATCTGCTTCCTCTGAGCTTGGATGCGATGGATTGATTGAAGGACAGGTGGGGCAGCTCTGGGGAAAGGGGAACATCTACGTCAAACGTATAAATGCCCCTTCTTTTCCTCATCCCCTGGTTAAATCCAGAGCTTCTGGGGGCAGGCGGGAAGACTCCAGCTAATAGCAACTCTGAGGGTCTTAAAAAAGAAAAAAAGAAAAAAAAAAAAAAGTTGTCAGACCTTAATGGATATTTTTCAGCACATTCCCACTGCCTCTAACTAGTTTGCACTATTCAAATTTGTCAGCAGTGGGTCTGTGCTGATAGTACTAGAAAAGCTTGTTCTAGGCAAAACTCATCTGCTAAATATCTTTTTTCCTTTTTATTTTATTTTATTTCTTTTGGTTTTGTTTTGTTTGTTTGGAAGATTGTCACCACAATGGTTGAATAAGGCGAAAAGGAGAGAAAATACCTTTCTGATCTCAGCCTCCAGTTCTGTGAACTGGGCAGAACACTGCTGTCTGCTCAGAAATATATATATATTATATATATATAATTTTTTTTTTATATAAAGAAAAGCTAATGTTTTAACAAGGTTAAGAAGCTATTGGAAAGATGGAGATGGCAGCTAAAAGTAGAAATATAGGAAAAAATTTTAAAAAGTTCCTTCCTTGCAGCCTCTGCAGCACAGCCTAGAGAGAAGCACCGAACGTGGCTCTTGCTGACACGTTCCCTGTCCCCCCCAGTCCCTTCCCCCGACGAAGGCATGGGCTGAGCGGTGCCACCTTCCAGCCGCCTGGTACTTACTCTGAACTGAGATCTTTCAGTTGCAAACGCTTTGACTAATTTTGCCTCCCTGTCCCCGAAATTGCTCTGGCACAACTGTGTGCTTGCACTTTTTTTTCCCCCCCACCCCAGCTGCGGTGCTCCCGCTCCCCTCTGCGAGCAGAGGTGCCACCTAAACCCTCTGCTCAGTGTGTGGGGTCTCTTCCTGCAGCGGGGGTCTTGCCTTGCTGCCCCCTTTGCATCTGAGGAGCGTTGGGCATGAGAGCAACACGCCGAACAGCTGTTTCAGGGCTGCCACGCTAAATCCAGCCCTGAAGTGCCCCGTTTGTGTGTGTGATGGCTGCGTGCCCCTGCAGGCTGTACCTGCCAACCTCTGGCCAGCAACAGGTCCTTGGGCTCTGGGAACAGCGTTCCTTATCCCTGGGTTGGGTCAGCAAGGTGATGGACAGAAGTGTCAGGGGTAAAACAGTGGCTGTTAAATGTGCAAAGGTGGTCTTTGCCAGCTGCTTGCCCAGCTGCATTTGTCTGGGGTTTGATTTTGGGGTTATTGTTTTCCTTTTTTTACTCTTAAGAGCCCAAATCTGTGTTGCTGCCTGTTTTGCTGTCCTGCTGACCATCAGCATGGCCTTCAGACCAGTCCGTAACCACAAGGGGCTGACAGCATGCCCAGACCTGATCAAACTCTTCCAAAATTTAACCACATTTCACGCCCTGGAATTAGAAACATGCCAGTACCAGGAAGAGAGGGGATGGGAAGGAGGGAAGGCTGGTTAGCATCTATCCCTTGGGAGCGTTGTCTCCCAGGAGAAACAAAACCCATGCTCAGATCAGTGGTTTGGTGTCCAAATCCTTGGGTAATGACAGAAAACTTGCAGGGGGGCGGTGAGAGGTACGTAATGGTGAGTTTGCAGTCAGGAGGCTGAAGTGTGCTGTGCAGGGCTCCGCACTGCTACTGGGAAAAATATTTGGGAGCCCACGCATCAGAAGAGGTTGGAAATCAGAATTCAAGGACTTAGTTTTGTAGGCAGGATTGCTGTTAAAAGCAGGGAGGGCTGAGCTACGCTGCGTCCCTGGTTCCCCCTGCTCCGTGTTGGCTGTGCCATTGATTTTTGTTGGTGGCAGTAGTTTGAGCATGAAGCCTGTCTGCTCTCTGGGGCTGTCTGGAGCAGGGAGGGACGAGGCTGGAGAGGATGAGCCGGGGGAGAGACATAGAGCACTTACACATTTCTCTGACATCTTCCAAAGGCGCCCGGTCCCTTTGAAGCGTGCTCCTTCTCTGATCACCTCAACCTGTCCCAGAGCCAAAGGTCCCTTTGGCAGATTGGGGGGAGAAGAAGGGGGCACTGCTGGAAGGTCGACATTAAACATTTGTATCTCTGTGAAAAAGAGGGAGAGCAGGGGAAAGAAAAAAAAAAGCTAAAGATTATCTGTGTTTCAGTTGCACTGGGGTACGTTTCTTTACCCGTTTTGATGCTAATGTCTCATTTAGTATGTTGCATGTGTCTTTTTTGTTTTGATTTTTTTTTTTAATTAAATAAAAGAGAAAAATGTGTATATTTTTGGCAATTTAAGGTAATGTAGCTAAGATATATTTTTTTCACGCTGCTTGACTGTTCTTTATTATAATAAATAATATTAATATTAATATCAAAGACTTTTTTAATACAGCTAGGGTTTCAAAATGTACACGAGAGTAGGGGCTGTGTGATTAACTTCCTGCGGATGTGCTGAGGTCCCGTTGTCTGCAGGGTGTGCGGATGCACGCGTGGCGTTGTCCCAAGCAGGTGATGCTCTCGAGGCCCGGGGAGATGTTCTCAGCCTGGCTCCTTCCTGCCTTGGCACCTCGGGAGCAAAGGGAGACCGGGGCAAGCGAGGAGCAGTTGGTGGCTGTTCCCCCCAAAGAACAGCGCTAGCCCCTGCTGAGCAGCAGAGCTGCCCAAAACCAAACTCACCAACCTTTTAAGCCTTCCAGCTGGCTCCTCGGTCCTCCCCTCTCCCAAGAGTTTGTTTCTTCTAAACATCAAAGGGAAGGACTCGTGCTGGTTCTGCTTTGTTCTGTTTTTTCCCCCCTCAAACAGCCCTGCATAGCTGGGGGATGAGGTCTCTGCAGAATCTGGTTTGGAGACATGTCCTGCTCTGGAGAAAACCAACTCCCACTCCAGCGCTCATCTGGCTTGGCACTTTCATGGGTCTTGTTCCAAAACTGCATGCTTTTCTGTCTCGTAGCCCACAGGCTCCAGGGTTCCGCCGTCTCCTCCTGCTTCTTCATCAGAAGCTGGTTTTACTGACCCTTTGTTTTTTTTCCCTGGCCACGTGTGCCCACAGCCCATCAGCGAGGTGGACCCTGTTTGCCTTCTGGGTTCACAGGGCTCCTTGAAGTTCTCCCCCAGCACCTGATTCTTCTGCAAGTGCTTTTCTCTCTCATGGACCAGCGGTCAGCGCTGCCACCCAGGGCAGGGGGAAATTGGAGGCCAAAGAATTTGCCCAGGTTTCTCCAGACAGCCCAAGAGCTGTCAGGAAGGGAGGGCGGAGTGAACTGGAGACAGAGGAGTTGACAGTTTTATCTTTAAGAGTGGTTTTGGTCAGTCAAAGAGTCGTTCAGAGGAGGCAGAGTTTGGCAGGCAAGGGCTGGCCTTGCAGAGTTGGGTCATCAGGTGCTTTGGGTCATCGGAGGAAACTTGCAGCTGTTTTTTGGAAGGGAAAAGGAGGTTTGGTGCCTGGTTCTGAGGGCTCGGTTGCTCTCGGTGGTAGCTGGTAGCTGCAAGTGCCTGTTAGCGGTCAGTGCCGGGGCGCAGGCTGGGAGGGAGAGGCAGGGGGTGCCTGTGGAGCACCAGGGTCTTAGGTCCAGTTCTGCTGCCTTTCTTGGAGCCCTGAAATACGAAAAAGGAAGGTAAAGTTGGCCTGTTTCTGGCATGGGTCTCCTCTTGCTACTGCTTGGCTTTTGGTAGCGTGTCTGTTCCTGTTTTGCATGGATGAGAGACTGGAGAGACGATGAAGGGAAGGTGCTGAGCTGTGTTCAGTGGTTTTGTGCCTGATGAGCAGGTCGTGGCATCTTCTCGGAGCAGGATAATGGAAGAAACATCTGTAGCAGGCGCACGAAACGTGCTGTCCAAGCAATCCTGTGCAGAGCCCCTCTCTTCCGCAGGCCTTAGACCCTACGTGCTGCCTTCCAGGTCTCTCCCAACCAGTCACCGATGTCCCCTGGATGCAGCTTTTGTATGAACAGGGGCTCCCCCAGCCCTGGCGCTCACCGGGCTCTGCAGAGCCCTGGTTTTCTCTCTTGGTTCCACGCTGGCACGTGTGCTCTAGCTGCCCCAGTGGGACGGGGCTGGTTCAGACTCCGGCACCGTCCCCGCAGGCTGCAGGGCTGCAGATGGCTTGAGCCCCTTGGCTCTGTACCAAAGACAATATAGACATAGATGAGGTCTTCTCACGTGCTCAGTAGAAGACTCCAGAGAAGAAATACCAAGCAGATGGTGTCATTCTCTTGGGGGTAAAATGTTCAGGCTAGTTGGCAGGGTGAGAGGTGACCGAGATGTCTGAAGCAAGGGGGGATCCAGCCCGCTGCGGTGCTGGAGCAGATCCCTGGGGAGCTCAGAACAGGCGGCTGTTGTTTGGCGTGACCGGCAGATTGGCTCTAGGACACAGAAGCTTTCCTGCTGCCCTGGAGAGCTGGGGAAAGGGACACCTGCCTGGGGGCTTCTCTGTTCAGTGCAAGTCCATCCCTTGGTCTGAAGTGTCCTGCTTGTCCCCGAGACCTCGCTGAGGGACAGCACAGCCACGGCTTGCACCGGGGGCCACTTGCACACAAGCAGCGGTGCCAGTCGCTCCGAAATCCTTGCGAGTTAAAGCCGGGTTTGTTTGCACGCCCTTCTCCAGCACACGCGTCGCATCCAGATGGTGCTGAGGGCTTTGCTCTGGTTTGTGTTTGCCATTAAGGGCACCTGCCTCTGGCAGGTCCCAGCCGGGAAGGGGCTGTGCAGGCAGCCCAGTGCCCAAAGTGGTTTTTCCAGGGCTCTTTTCCAGCCCAGCCAGTCCGTCAGAGCTGGCAGCTGTTATTTACCGTTGCCCTTGGTATATGCTGTGCTATGCGGTTTCTTAAACCCACATAAGTAAAAATAATCAAGTGCCTGTGATCAAAACAGCCTTGAGGCAGGGAGTTGAATGGGTCCCTGGTGCCTCTCCTTTGTGCATTTAGTCTAAGAAATGGAGTTGTCATAAAGGCTGTGGATGTCACCTTTGCAGGAAAGGGTGAAGTAGCAATAATTCTAATAGTAACTTTGCAGCAGCAGGTCTGAAACTGCAATTCAGCGGTGTCCTCGCTTCTCCCGTTTTCCGGATGGGGAAGCAGAGGCGCAGAGAGGACTCATTTGCTTGGGAGCCCGGTCTCCTGCGCTTTGTTCTTCCCCCTCCCTGCCCAGAAAAGGGACCCCAGCTCTGCGGTACCCCCCCAGTGGGAAGCAGGAGCTCCTGGGTGTCCCATGTGGCTTCAATCCTACCGAGAAGCTCCTTGGGACCATGGGATGCTGCAACAGCCCTTCTGGTCCTTCTGGCAGTGCCCGCCACCGTGGCTCTCAGTGCCTGTCAGGGCAATTGCTGCTGCCTGGGGCAGCGAGGGCAGGTGGAGCCTTTCCTTCAGCTCCGTGGGTTTTACGTGAGGATCCTTGGCACAGAAAATCCCCTCGCAGCCCATTGCTGCCTGCCTCCGGACACCAGAGCCGGAGCATCGCGGCGGTGGGAGCTGTGGAGCACAACCCGGGGGTCGAGGGGTGGGAGCAGCAGCGCTACAGGGAAAGGGATTTTTTTTTTTTTTTGCTGCTGAGACCTTTGGCGAGGTTGTGCTGGGGGGAGGGTTTGGTTCGGGCTCAGCCAAATCCACACGGCTCCATTTATCCCTTCTCCCCTTTGGTGTGCGTGGTGGGGCTGCTCTGCCTGAATGCCCCCCCCAGCTCCCTGCCGCAAACCCGCTGCTCCAACTGGAGTAACGCTGGCCTGACGGCGGGAGGGAAGTTTTACGTGGGCTTTTTTCAGTTGATATTTCAAAACTCTATCCGAATTTGAAGAAATCGGTTCGTGCTACCAATGCTTTAAAAGGAGGAAAATGGAAAAACTGTTTAGTTCACGATGATCATTTTAACTTTGAAAAGTCATCAGTACCCTGCCCAGCAGCACCGACCCGTGCCCACGCTCCAAATCACGTGTGCCATCGCGGCTGAAGGGTGAAGCGCAGAAAACCCCTCCAGGGCCTGCTTTATATTTTTATTTTAAGCAGTAAATGCAAAGTTTTAGCACCTGCCTGGGCAGCAGGGAGCCTCTGCGGACAGCCAGCCGTGGGCGCAGCCTCTGCAAGGCAGTTGAACCAGGGTTTGAAGACCTAAAAGCCGAGCAGGAGGGGGGTCCCCCAGGTTCTGGGTGGGGGGCACGGAACGAAATGATGGGCTGCAGACGGGTCCCTGCGTAGGCACGGCCGGGAGCCTTCCTGCATCCTGCTGGCTGGTTGTGCTGCTTAGGAAAGCTGGGAAGATGCAGGGGTGCATCCCTGCTGGGGACAGCCCCTGCCCGTGTCCCAGCCTGGATTTCACAGGGATTTCAGCACATCCTCAGGGTGACGGGGGCTCCTCGCGGTGGAGCCGGTCCCGAGTGGGCCAAAGGGACCCCTGGAAACGAGGGAGCAGGGAGAGAAGCGGCGAGTTGCAAATACATAAACATATAAGCAGATATGTGTAGGGGGGGGGTGTTGGGGGGGGGTGTGTGGGTTGTTTGTTT
>JAVJGI010000045.1:4305734-4333167 GCA_035590275.1 Ibycter americanus | reverse complement strand
CCCCCAGGAATAGAAACAAAGTCAAAACTGTGAGGGAGAGCGGGGATGGCTCCCCCCAGCCGCGGCCCCGGCCGTACCTGCTGCCCTTCTCTCTTCCAGTCTATTATGTCCTATAACGGCGGGGCCGTCATGGCCATGAAGGGGAAGAACTGCGTGGCCATTGCTGCGGACCGGCGGTTTGGCATTCAAGCGCAGATGGTGACCACAGACTTCCAGAAGATTTTCCCTATGGGAGAAAGGTTGTATATTGGACTGGCGGGACTGGCCACGGATGTGCAGACGGTGTAAGTGAGACCCCCTCCCAGCCTGCGTTCCCGTACCGAACCTGTTCGAGGCATATTTACACTAAAGACTTAAGTGGCAGCTTATGCTGAGCATAAATGTCTGTATTTGCAGGGCAGGGTATAATAGCTGGGTGCCAACACTCCTTTTCTTGGTCTTCCTTCAGTGGGGATTTTTTAAAAAATAAAACTGCACGTGATTTAAGATCACATCACCTCTAAGACTTCAGGTATAAAAGGAGTCTGGATATAAAAGTATATCTGGAATACCTACCTGCCTTAGGCATGGGTCAGGGGCTGGTCAGCATGCAGTAGAACATGCTGGGTGAAGGTGGAAGGAAAAGGAACCTGCTTCTGCTTTAATGCTGGTTCTCATCTCTTGCAGTGCCCAGAGACTGAAGTTCAGGCTGAATCTCTACGAGCTGAAGGAAGGCAGGCAGATCAAACCTCAGACTTTTATGAGCATGGTTTCCAATCTGCTCTATGAGAGACGGTAACTGTCGAACATCAGAGTCGCTGTTTACGTGTCAGCGAAAGCTGTGGTTGTTGGAGCTGATCTGATTCTAGAGAGGTGGGAGGCTGAGGAGGGCTCCTGTAACAACTACTTGTGGCATGGCAAAAGGAGACTTTAATCTAGCGACAATGTTATCTTCAACTTCCTCACAAAAGAATGCTGAGTATTGTTAAAATAATCCTGTAGCAGTACAAGTTTGTTCTGTTTGCCATGCTAAAACCATTGCAGGGTGCTTTTAGGTTGACCTGAAAGGTCCCCCCACCAAAAGCATCTGTGGGATGTTTTGCTTGTATGGATGTTTAGACGGGATGTGGAACTGCAGCAAAGTGGCTGGGCTGCTCTATACCACGTTGTTCTTCACAGGTTTGGACCTTACTACACAGAACCAGTCATTGCCGGGCTGGACCCCATAACACACGAACCTTTCATCTGCTCTCTAGACCTGATCGGCTGCCCCATGATAACCGATGACTTTGTGGTCAGCGGCACCTGCTCCGAGCAGATGTACGGCATGTGCGAGTCCCTCTGGGAGCCCGACATGGTGAGTGAGGTGGCCAGGCTCAGCTCTGCTTCTTGGATCCAGCCTCCTGCTGTGAACTGGAGAACCTGGGGTTGGATGAAAAGCTCTTGTCCTCTGGTACTTCCCAAAGGAGCTCAGGAGAGCAAAGAGGCTGTAGCTTGTAACTTGCAGCGTTTTGGGTGATACTTTGGGGTTTGAACAAAATCCGATGACTCAATATTCAGTTTTTACACCAACTAAAATGGCTTCTGTTCCTCAGGAACCTGATCATCTCTTCGAAACAATCTCGCAGGCCATGCTGAATGCAGTGGACAGAGATGCCATATCTGGAATGGGCGTGGTAGTACACATAATGTAAGTGCTGCTCTCTTCCCCTGCAGAACAGAGGTAGAATTTAACAAGCTGTGCGTTAAAGTCAGTTAAGGGATTGGTTTCCAGGCTATCCCTAATCCTGCTCCCCTCCAGCAGTATCTTTAGCAACATTTTGTCCGTTCTCAGCATGTTATTTCTCGTGGCTGTTGCTAGAACTGCAGGAGCCATGGGAAATTAATCCTTGAGTTAGACTCTTGCTGCACAGGGATTCCCTGGCTGCATTCCCATCTATTTAGGAGCGTGACTCCTCACACACGGGTAGCGCTGGCCAAGAGGATGCTCTTTGCCGCAGCTGGATGCAACATTAACATCCTGACTCTGCAATCAAACCCAGTTTGGAAGCAGCTTATTTTCCTCGTGGTGCCATTTCCCTGCAGCGCCCCAGGCACTACTGCTTACTGAACATACTGGGGCTCCCCGGGGGCGAAGCGGCAGGAGGATGGGGTTTACTCCATTGTCACAGCCGCCTTCAAGTTTAAATGATCCTGCCTGCGCTAGCAAACCACCTAATTAGCGCCTTCCTAATGAAGGGACAATCTCTATATAGGTATTAAACACGGCTTTACTAACAATCTTCTTTCTTTCCCCCCTCTAGTGAAAAAGACAAGATCACCACCAGGACCCTGAAAGCTCGCATGGACTAGCCCAGCACATCTCCCAGTGTCTTTCACATCCCAGTCTGCTTGGAACTTTTTTAAATAAAACTCGCCATTGTAGTGAACTTTCCCTTTCTTGCGTCTGAACGCTAGGATTAAGTTCTCATCTCTAAAGCTGTCAGGAGCTTGGATTTTACACGGGTTTACACAGTAGCAGGGCTTACCTTTCTCTCTGAGCCACCTATACTAATCTCCCTCAGTACACGTATATACGTGTGTGACTGAGCTTCAGCTGCGCCCCAGGGAGTCAGCAGTGTCTCCTCCAGGCGGTATGGCAGTATTAGCTTTTCCCATCAAATCTTAATTTGTTCTCAATATCCAGGACTTGGTAAAATCAGTTCTTACTGACACACGCCCCCCCCCCCCATTTCACAGGCACGTATAAAAAGACTTTCCCAGTTGTGGTTTATCTAGGACTTAAAACGATCACGTACATCATGGAGTAACGGTTGATTATTAGAACGCTTTATAGAGGACAGCAGTAAGGAACAGATGTACACAAAGTTTTAATTTTATTTTTCTCTGGTTGGAGACTCATCTTGTAACATGCATGCATTTCAAAACAGTAACAGTGTCTCAAACTGCTCCTAGCAAACAGACAAGCACAGAGGACTTAAAATTCCTATTTAAAAAACAGCAGTGAAAAAACCTAGAATGCTTTTTTTTTTCTCCTTAGTTTTAGATTAATTTATTCACATTTTTTCAGTTGCACTGATTAGCCCTGCCCACCCTTGTGACCTGTGTGTAATACGCTTGCTTGACACAACTCAATCCAGCTGCCTTCAGCGTTGTGCAGCTGAACAAAGACCAGCACAACTTTTTGAGTGGTAAAACCAGAAACCACTAAATACGATGAATGACCAGCAGCGCATTCCCCGAGCTTTGCCATCGCTATTACACGAGATATTAATTTCAAAGAGCAAGGACAATCGGTAGTGGCTAATACGGATACTGGAGAATGGCTCTGCAGAAGTAGGGGAAGTTGACGGGCAAACCTGAAATGGGGGATTAAGACACAGACGGGGGAGAGGATAGCTGTTTTAGTTTTTGGAGCTATTGTAAGGACGATCTGTCTCAGATCGGTTACGCAGCGTTGCAAACCAAGTTTAGGACACGCACACTGACTTCTGCAAGGTCCGTACCACCTGGAGGTTAAACACTTTGACCTCTGTGCAGCTTGAAGGGAGGCATCTATAAAGACTGCATAGTAGTCACAGGACCGGGAGGCATTCGTCTGTCAACGCTAAGACACAACCCTTGCCAAACACGGAACTACAACACAACCTTGCTTGGTGCCTTTCCTGGGCCAAGAGGCGAGTCCAGCGCTCCGGAGGGGAAAGCAGGAGTTTCCTCCCAGAAAAGGAACCAAGACTCAAGTGTTTTAGTGTTCTTGCTGATTATGATAATCCAATTCAAACCTAGGATTCTCAGATGTGGAAGTACAGCCTCATTTATGCAGGAAATCTGGAGTCACCTACTACCCCAGAAGTTCTCCCTGTGATGAATTTCACAATCACAGATTTTACAATTAAAACCAGGTCAATCAGAGGCATGTAACGAGACCAGAGGGAAGGATCCCACTGCTCCTTGCTGCGAGAAGCAAACTCCTGCTGACGTTCTTCTTACACAAAGCAAATGCCAGGCCCTCTCCCTGGCGCTGACACCCAGGGTGGGTGCTGCCCGGTACCTCCAGAACACGTGGTTCCTATTAAAGGGTGACCCAACGTGTTCTTGAGTGTTTTTTTATTGCACTATTGGAGCAGAACAGCACCCGAACCGTCACTGTGCACTCTGCCTTCCCTCTACCCACTCTTATTTACACTGTAGGAGCTATTTCAACGGGGAAGATGTCAGTTCTCTAGGTTCAAAGCAGTCTTTAAGTTCTTAAATGTTGCCAGATCAGGCGCATGAAAAGAGAAAGACCCCCAGTACAGGCAAGACTACAGATCCTGCAGCTGGCTGCTCACACAAACTCACCCTGCCTTCGGACACTGCGCGCTACGGTTTCTTTTCCAGCTGACAAAAGAACTGCACTGCGATTTCTTCAAAAATCCTGCACTCTGACCAGGATCTGAGCGCTCTGCCTACCTACTGCAACTCTTTCAGCCGAGGGTGGGTTTTCAGTCAAATGCACTTCAGTGTAAAGTGTTCCGCAGGGTACATGCTACAGACAGAAATATCTACATTCAGCAAACTAGAACTAAATTCACACCAGAAACAGACAACAAACTAGCACAAGCAGTTGTAAAACCAGAATTGAAAGGGCTGGGTTTTCCTTTTAAATACTCGAGTTAAAAAAAGTGACCTAAAACAAGATTAAAAAAAAAACCAAAACAACAAAAACAAAAGAAAAAGTCCCTTTTAAAAACAAATCAAAATATTTGCAGCTTCACTTATTCTGGTAATAAAAATACTGTCTAGAAACAAAAATTAGCATTTTTAACGTAATGCTACCTCTCAAAATGTAAACAATATACAAAATGCTTATGTTAAACAAAGTTACATACCTGGGTAATACATCATTAAGTGAGAAAATTGCATTTAATTACTTTAATACACACAGTATGGCAACTTGACAGAAGTGGCAGAATTGGGGAAGTGCTAAAGTGAATAGAGTTTATGGGGCTTATCATATCACTTGAGCCAGAGACAGCCAATTTAATTCTCGCAGGAGTTTGTTTGGAGTGGAGTAAGAAAACACAACTAGTTAGCTGCTCGTAAGCCCTTAGTATCATGGCTTTACTGTAGATTGCTGCAGGAACTAACTGCATTTTAATTTCATCCCTGTTTATGAAATTCAGTGAATCAGACTGTTCCTCCTAGCTATGCAAGCTTCATTCTTCTACTTTCTTTGGGTTATTTTTGTAGTGTCTCATTGCAGGATGTCTGCAGTTCACTAATTTCCTTCTCTCTTCCTCCCCCCTTTTTCTCTTCTTCTTTAAATACACGATTTAAAGATAAACAGTTTAAAAGGTACAAGCTAGTTTCCCAAAAGAATGGCAAACTTACCAGGCCAAAGTTGCAGATTCAATGCAGATTTTTAAAACTGTCAAGAATAAAAAGCGATTGGTATTTAATCTCTAATTGATAGTAAACTTAAGTGCTTATTGTTTAAGAGAAAAGCAACCAATATAATGCCCACAAAATTAAGCTGACGATACCCTCTAAGTCCTCCCTTTTTTAAAGTATTCTCATAGCTGCATTTGTTCTGTGGCTTTTCCAGCTACACACCTTAAGACACGAGACTCTTCAGCCTCCCAGACAACGGTGTGTTAGCCCCCACATCACACAAAATAAGGACTGGACGACAGTGGCAGAAGAAATTTGTCCCGTGTCAAAGGGAATGACCCATGAACGAATAAAAAGATTCATATCCCATTATGACCCCTAATATTAACTTTTGATTTCTTCAAGACTCTATTTACAGCACACTCTTATGGGCTGAAACTTTTTAGCCCCCTTTTGTCCCCTTCAAAGTTGAGACCTGTGGGATTCACATCATGAATGTGGGTATGAACATTAAAAAAAAACCCCAAGCCCACATTCAGAATCCAGACCAGAGCTAGCGTTAGTTGAGGGAAGTTACCAGGATGTGATGAGCACCAGTTATCTCTCAAAAGGACCAAATTCCACACAGCAAACTGTAGCACGCGTTACAGCACAGGACAGACATTCGAAACAGCGTATTCCCGAAACAAAGGCATATGTGAAAACAGTTTCAAGGCAGATAAGCAACATGTTTCAACTGCAAAAGGTTTGTTCAAAACGCTAAATACTGCTTAAAAAGAAAAAAGAAAAATAATTAAAAAAAGAACCGAAAGATCTGTAACTGTTGTGCAGCAGAGCTAACAAAACCCAAAGCAAGTCTGACAAGCTTGGCTGTGAAAAATATTACAAGCATTCTGGAGACAAAACAGGACGTTATTCAGTCACGCAAATCAGTTCCAATTCCTTGGGGGGGGAAGGGGGGTGGGGAATAATCTGGCGCAAGTGTTCAAACATTTCCACTCCTTGACTGTCGCTTAAGAGAGGGGTATGGAGCAAAGAAGAGTAAAAACAATCACAGCTCAAGTCCTGAGTCCTCTTGAGCAGTGGAACTTGCTCCATAGTCACAGCTCCCAGCACTCCCCACTGGTAGCGAGTCCAATTCCTTCGTGTGCAAGTCACATTGCCATTTAAAAAAGAAACCAACTAACCAAAGAACCTCTGTCAGGAAACAAATTCAAGTACCTGTTGCAGATCGGGCAAGTAAGGAAGACTGAACATTAGCTAGATTAACACTGGCAGAACCGTGATGTTAAGCTGTAATCTTAAGAGACATGGCAATTCCTGACTGAGGTGCGACAGGGAAACGTTCCAGATAGTCAAATACTATCCCATATCTACAGGTTAAAAATGCCTTTTTTTCTTTTCTTTTACGAAATCTTCATAGCTGGCCAATTTAAAGCACAATGGGTCCGAGCACATTATTATCTGAGGTTGTTCAATGCCTCTACTACTTCTCACACTGGTTTTTTTTAGGTTCTAGGAGTTACACCTTTTTAAGCGATCATCTTTGGTAGATGTTCATTTCCCTCGTCTTTCTTGTAAATCAAGTGCAGTTACAAAAAAGTTTTTGTTACTTAAATTAACCAAAAAATATAAAGTGTCCCAGTCTGAATTTACCTAAAGTTCAGCGACTCCTCCTTATCAGAGTAATATTTTCCATCCTTGAAATGGTGAGCTATTTTCCTTCCAACTCCTACCAAGAGGGAAATAAAAGGGCTTGTATGTCTTTCTGGTAAAGACAGTCCAATAAAAAAAAAAAAAAAGTAGTAGTTTGTGGAATCAGGCACTGCTTCACTCCCACTGAACGTGATCTAGAGCGACCCCTTTTATACAGTGCCACATATCATATCCCTATGGGATTCTCTTGATCAGAGAGGAGAAAATGTCATTAGAAAGAGCAGTGCTGAAACAATGCACTTTTCTTGTTTTAAAAAGCCCTCAAATCTACGTCTGGGCACTTCTGTAACATAAAAACCCACTTTTCCACCTGGGTCAAGTGGACTGTTGGAGGGTGCACCTAGAATTAGTTTTCTCTTAAGTCACGCAGTGCCACACACTCACTCTTGCGCACGGGCACACACACACACACACACACACACACGCACACCCCACATGCTGCTACAGTGTCTGTTTCAGTGTCACAGGCTGCATTCTCTGTTTGGAAGTAGCCCCTCTTCTCTTCGTTTCTCGCTGAAGGCTGAAGACGACTATGTCAGGATATTTGAGATAAATTCATTGAAGCGTTTAGAGTACTGCTCTGGATTCACGGTGGAGATCTCTGCCCCAGCCTGCAAGGCAGAGAGGAGAGAGAAGTCACAACACGCTCCTCGAAGGGCAGCCCCTGCAGCACTGCAAAGGGTGGAGGAGGGAGGACAGCAGGGAGCCATCATGTCAGCACAGCCTGCCTCTGCCGGGAAAGACCCATAACAACTTGTGAGTTCTAGGAAAAAACAACATCCAGAGAAGTCTAGAGAGATCCCCAAGGAAACTGATTTTAGCTCCAACTGGACCTTCTGCAGACCACCGAGTCAAAGCATTGGATTTGTTCCCTCATGGTTTAGAGGAGATTTGGAAGGAGCATGAAAAACTCCACGTCCCGCTCACTAACCTGGACTCTTTTCAAGTCGTTTGGGGAAGTTCAGGATTGCTGTCGGGAAACAGGACTGGCCCCAGGAAAGGGACAGGGTAGTGTGTCTACCTGCAGCCAGTCCATTCCTGCTCTGTGAGGCTGTTGGTGCCACACCAGGGAAATGGAGCACCTCCCAAACTGGGACATAAATTCAAGTCATCTCCAATCAAGCAGAGGGAAAGCCTTCCCAAGACAGTCCGAGGAGACTGTAAGTGAGGGAAGAACTGTTCTTGGGCATGGGATCACTGGAGAATTTCCATACTGGTAGAAAAATCAGTGTCAGGAGACATCACACATATACACATAGGCATGCAGGCAAAGCAGAAGCCCCAAAGCCCATCCTCCCTACGACTGGCACGCTGCTTACCCCATGTTTCACTGTTTTGGCAGCATGTGCAGCTTTCTTCTTCGCATCATATGGCGTAAGAATGTCTATAATGGCCATGAAGTACACTTCCTTCCTGGGGGCACCTAGCAAGGCAAGACAGTTGCTAGCACACCCTGAGCTGTGAGCAAAGCCCAGCCGCACCCCCCTCCCTCAAGAAATATATGGCAGATCTGTTTTGATGCAACTAGCAGAGAAAGCAAGGCAGCTGGAGGCTGTAGAAGGGCAGAGAAGAATGACTGCAAACAGCACACCAGAAGCCCACACGCCCTCCAAACATGCCACTACCCTCCAAGCATCACTTCTCCCCATTCCAGCTCACACCATCCACAGCAAGGGACTGCAGAGCAAAGGAGGGACACTTGGCAGGGTCTCTCTCTCTCTGCAGACAGTCTTTCCACTCCATTTAGCCCAGCCAGACCACAGGACACCTCCTCTGCCCTCCACACCTTCTTCAGGGCAACATTCCGTGATACTCACTTTCGTGGCTTTTCATGGCGTAGACGTCAACAGAAGGATCAAACTCTCCAGGCCCAAAGAAGCGAGGGTAGTTGAGGAGGTTGCCAGGGCTGTCAGGGGGTGTGCCATAGGAGGAAATGGGGTTGCCTCCGAGACCATCGTTCTCACACTCCTCATCCTCTGCCCGATCCTCCACTTCCATCTCTTCCTGCTCCGCTCGGTCAACATCGTGGATCCCAACCAGCAAGCTGTAGTCCATGATCTTCAGCTGAGCTAAAAACTGGGAGAAAGCGATGAGTGAGAACAGCAGCATCCATGCGGGATCAGAAATCCTCAGTCCTACCCTGCCAGCATCTCCCTAAGAAAGGGCTGAAGTGAGAGCTAAACCCTTATTAGACTTCAGAGAATCGACACATAGGCTCATATGCCCACTGCCAACAGCATAACCCTGACTATTTTTCCTTGACTGCTCCAGGAATGACTCGCTTTTCAGTCCCTGCTGCACCCCTTGAGACAGAAGCCACAGTGAGGATCCAGTCATGGGAGACGAGAATAAAAGCTGCCCCCCAAGGAAACTCTTACCTCCACGTCCCGCTTCAGCTTTTCAAGGAAGTTCTTTTTACTCTCTTCTCCAACGTGCAGCTTCTGACCCTCATTCAAGAAGTCGTTGTCCTTGAACGTTGGTAGATCCTTGGCCTGCAACAAAAAGCCTGTGTCAAACTGTCCAAACCCCCTACTTCTTGGGGGAGGGCTGTACATGGATCCATTAGCAATATGGTGATTGCACACAGACTCTTGTCAAGTGTGGGGTTGCATCAGGATCTTTTGTGAAGTGGCTCAGCCTGTCCGCTAAGTATGAAAATGGCATCAGGCAGAGCACAATATCTGTCAATGAATCCATGTGCTGAGCTGTACCTAGGGGGAAACTGAAGGGAGATACAGAGAACAACTCAACTTTAAAAACTGCCGGGAAGACATGCTGCAGGCTGAAAGCTTGGCAGTTGGGCTCCAGACAGAGACAGTCCAACCACCTCCCAGAATAGAAAAGAAATTAATTTTGTTGGCTTCTGGCTTGGGAGGGGGGCAAAGGGGGAAGGGGTGAAGGCTTGAAAACAAAAATAATAAAAATGCTTCCTCCCCTAAAGACTCGAGGAAAAAATTAAAACCACTGCTTTTTGAGGAATCTGCTTGCAGCAGCCCCTGAGGATTTCTCAGGGATATGGAAGAACATACAACCCCTTTGTGCAACTGGGAATTAAATTATTTTGTTCTTAGAATGACATATGAGCATGTGGTAGCTTTATATAGCTCTAATATGAATGGTCTGAGACAAACTGCATAAGCAGAAAAAGCTAGAGAATAAACAGCCAGCAAGCCAGAGACACTTGGGCACGATGAAGCCGTGCCTTGACGCCAGAGCATTCAGTGTAAATGGAAGTTCCTTGGCTCATGCCAGAGATCTAATTTTAGGGCAGGCTGCAGTAGACTTACTCCGCAGTCCCAAACCTGAAAATCCCATGGGCAAAACATGTAGTACCATCAGTTACTGCTGTGATTTCAACAGGACTTTTCATGGCAGCGTCACAGCCAAAGTTTTGCAGGGGCAGGATTCTTAGTCGTAAGTTCCCCTAACGGCACCAGGAACCAAACTTACAAACACGCTGAGATATGCCAAGAATCTGAGAGGACCTGGTCCGGTTTATAAAAGCATCTGATGTGAAAGCTAACTGCTGATCTGACTCAGTTTGGTACTCAGGGAGTGCTATGGAGAAATCCTTCCATAAAGACATCATGGCACTAATGTGGGTTTTGGTGCTTGTGGGATTGTCCCCCAGGAAGCTCCCCCCACTCCTGGTAGTGTCAATATAACAGAGCACGAAGACTGGGCACAGCCTGAAAGGTGGGACAGAAACAGGTTATCACTCAGGGCCCAATTAATATCCCCTGCTCAACACCCCTTTGGAAAAGGGAAGTCAGTTGGATCCCATCTGCTTCCAACCACGAGGAAGAAGGAAAGGCTGGCCAGGGATGGTCCATACCTTCTCTTTATCGCTTGCTTCCCTGGATACTGTTGAGCCCTGATAAAAGAATAAAGAAAAGAGCATTGCTGCATGATGTGTCGTATTCCCAAAGAATTCACTGACACCATTTAACTCCTCCATACAGAAAAATAATGAAAGTATTTTTTAAATCAGTGCTCAACCCTTTTTTCATGCTTGGGATAGACTTATAGATCTCCCTGGTGCAGTGTAGGCCACTTGGGATGGGGGAATGGAAAAGCATTTGAGCCTCAAGAGAAGCTCTGTCCAGAGCCCCCAAAACCTGATCCCCTGAACAAAACCCAAAACCCCAGGACCCTGTCAAGTAGGTGCTACAAAGACCAACTCCCACCCTTCTGGAATAGGAGCTCTCGGCTCCTCTAACCCTCACCTTCAGGTCATATTTCCGATGCACAGTCAGCCTGTGACTAAATACGTTTCTGGTAACCACCATGTAGGTTTCCACTCCATCCACCGTGAGCCGATACATGCCAAGGAACTGGGGCAGGAGGGTGTTCCCATGACACTCCACTATGAACTGGAGGAGAGTGGGGAAAGGAAGGGCAGAGAAAGACAGTACTGTCACACAAAACTGATCTCTGACAGAACACAAGCTCAGCAAGAAGTTGATAACAAAGCCTCCAGTTCCAGCCACGTGACACTGATGTGAAAGGAAAGGAGGCTTGCAAATGGATTCTAGGGTCTCAAGAAAAGCAAGTTAGGGCATTGTAAGAATCCTCCAGCCCTGAGCAGAGACAAAGCATTCCATTTTGTGTGCATGTCCAGCCTGCTGTAGCAGGCCAAGCGTGCATGTCCTCACTCAGTCTCAGCAAGGCGAGTGTTGTTGGCACTAGCTAACTTCACTTCTTGTGGTCACCTGAGTGATCTGAAAGTAAAGAGCAGATGGACTGGCAGATAATGTGGACCAGGATAGAATGTTTCCAGCTGTCCCAGTTTGCCCCCCTTTCCCTGCTGCATATAACTGTCTCCTCCCTGGTCTCTCTGGAAAGTCTAACTCAAAGGACTGAATTAGGAGCGTGTTTACAGATCTCAGGTACCAGCAGTCCATAATTCATTGATGGAAGGAACAGGGTGAGCTGTGAAGGAGCTCAGCACTGTGAAGAAACAGGCAGCTGTGCCATAATTGGCTCTCAGATGCTAAGGAACACTGTTTTCTTCTGCAAAAGTTATTCGCAAGTTCTGCCAGGTTTCACTGTGGATCCAAGCTTCAGTTCCCCAGCAAATCACAAGATGCTCCCCAAGACGTTTGCCACCTCCCCTCCCAGGGTTCCAGACTCACCGTACCTGATGGTACTTCTTTAAGATGTTGTGCATCTCTGCTACATCCTCACTCGACACTGCCTTAATGACAAACCTCCTGTCGTAGGTGGTGAGGAACCGGGCACCACATCGGCCCTGGCTGTCACTGTTCACTGGGGCACTTCGCGTCACCGAGTTCTGAGAGAACCAGAACAAAAAAGTGGGGAGAAAAGACAGAAGCTTCCACCTCCTTGGACAAGAAAGAAAAGCAGTCTTAGAAAGCATGGGTGACCAGGGCCAGCTTCACAATCTGGCTCTGGAACACCAGACATCCCAGGGACTTTGTGGTCCACCTTCGTACCTGTGACACTGTCCTGGCCAAGCTCTAGAGCACACTTGCAAACACACTCCACTCGTGACTGTTAATAAGCAAGCATCCTTGAGTGTTCAGCACTGCTGAGGTTAACCCAATTGTTTAGCAGTCTGGACATGGAGTTCAAAGCTTTCATCTGGGCCTTTTATTTGCTCATGTGTTTTATTGCAACACCTGGCACGCATCTTTTAATATTTTTTTACTAAGGGGTTTTTAAAGAGGCAGTATACACAGGCCAAGACTTCTTAGCCTTTCCTCCTGGAAATTTAAGAACTGTCAGGGTATTTCCAAGGTTAAAGGAAAAACAGAACAAGATGAATGAAATGGCCTGCCGCCTTTTCATCAAAAAGCAGCCTGAACTGGCAAAAGATTTTTTTGGGAATTCTTTACAGGTCATCCTGAAACTCCCAGCCTCTGCTATTCTTACAACTGGACGAAAAAGACTGTGAGTATAAATAGCTTGGTTGTTCTTCCGACAAGCGGCAGCATCTGTCTTTATATCCCTGTCTCCACCCTTAGCAATGAAACATTGCACTTCTTTGCATATTTGCAGCACAACTGGAAAATCCCACGTAAACTACAGAGCAAGTATCTACCACGTTCCCCGAGTCACAGCATGAGCTCTTTGTTCTGACACCTCTCCCCAGGTAGGGGGACTTGCTGTGAGCCTCATCCCACTGTTAAAGCCACTGCTCTCCACACCTTCCAGAGACAAGCAGGTCACCAGTCTCCTGTTTGTTTCCTCCGTCACTTCTCAGCGACTGCCCTCCAACTCCACCAGCCCAGTCACCAGCGTTTGTTCAGGAGCCATTTTGTCACCAACAGTGTAGGCTCTCACTAGCATTCCCTTGCCACTGGTGCAAGCAGATGGGGCGAGCTGAGAATTGTGCTCTGAAACTGACACCTGGATAGTGGTCTTTAGCTCAAGGTAGATGTATCTTTCAGGATCTCAGGGCTGGACAATGCATTTCATGATGCATTTTTTTAGCTGCTAGTTGCACTGTTCTCTCCTCCCCTCAGCTCTCTGAAGAGCAGACAGCAGAGGGAGCCTGCTCTTCTGCAGATGCAGACATGCAGGCAAGCAGAGCCTGCTGCGAAAGAGGGATTTACCATGTCACGCTGCAAGTGAGCCGAGAGGTTTCCTTTCAGAATGAAGCATTTAAAGCTTTTAAAACTTTAATGAAGCAGGGGAAAAACTCTACTGCTGCCAACAGCTTTAGAAACCGTCAGGAAAATAAAGGCAAACAAAAAAAAACCCCTTGCTTCTTGCTGACATTTGCAAACGAGTCCGTGCTACACAGTTTAATCACTCCTCACCTCAAAACCACAGAGCTTTTCTTCTAGAGGAGATGAGAAGCAGAAATTGTGACCACATATGGACATAACTAAATTCACAGCCCTTAGGTTTACTTCGTTCCCTTCCTGTCACTCCCACCTCTTCCACAGTTCGGGTGTTATATTTAGCATTCTGGCTCAACTCCCACTCAAGCCATCACATTTTACCCACCTGAATTTAGCTCAATGGATGTTTTCTGCTTTCTGTTCTAGCTGGACACTTAAAGAGCCAAACTGCTCTACCCCAGAGACGGGAGAAGTAATCCTTTGGAACAACAGCTGAAGTGTAAATGATAAACCAGGTATTGAGAACCAACAAGATCGTGGATGCTTCTACATAAGTTACTTCACATTGTTCTCATAATTTCTTAAAAGAAACTGAGAAACAAATTTCTAAAAGATACTGTAGCGGATGGACTGGGAGAAAAAAATAATTGGAGCTAATGACTTCACTGCATGCAGGTATGGAGGAAGCTAGGACATAAATTCATTCCCTGGTACAGCCAGCCCCAGGGGCAGGGTGCTGCTGGCCAAGCAGTCTCCTCAAGAGCCACACACAGCCTGGCATGAGCTACTGTCAACAGACCAGAAGGCAACGGGACTGCTCCTCCTGGCAAAACGCCATCACTTCCCAGAGAACAGGCCTGACAGTAGGAGGGAAAAAATGAAATTAATAATCTAACAGGCATGTGGCTCAAGAAAAGCATGGACCGAGCAGCCGTGTCCTGAAAATAAAAAGAGATCTTCCATCACAAGCAGGAGAGATCTGTGTGTGAAACTCATGGCTCACAGGTAATTACAAGGCACTGAGCACACACAGGCACAAACACCACCTGCCTCCTAACGCTGGGCTCAGCTCGCTCTCTGTCAGCAGATGGGCAGTCACCCAGACCAGGGCTGTGACAGGCAGCCATGAGGCAGCAGCCAGCCTTTACTATTCCTCCTGGGGGTGGCCGGGGCCCCTTGCAGAAGAAAAGCAAAGACAACTGTCAGTTCTGCTTGGAAAAAAAATGTCTCACTTTGAGCAAAGTCCCTCAGAGTGCTTGGCACGCCTGAGAACAGGCAGCAGAGTAGGATGGGCCTGGGCAGTCAGGAGACAGGCAACTGAAACACAGTTACACAAAGAAGCAAAAAGCCCCAAACAGCGACCCTGGTATCCTCAGAGGTCACTTCTTCTCATAGCTGGGCCAGCATGCTCCCCCCTTGGTCTGGGAACAAGAGACAGAGGATGGGATGCAGGTGCTACACATCTGCTCCTTGTCCCATATCACATGAGACCAGAAACTGGATCAAGTAGATCCAGTGTCTCACCAGTGCAACGAGCCATGCAGCTGGAGTAAGAAAACAGATCTCTTCATTATATTGACCTTGAAATAGGGTGAGATCAGGCAATAATCAGGGAGAATTTTGACACGCTTGGGGAGGGAGTACACAGAGATGTATGTGGACATGGGCACACACAAACGCAATACCAGAAGGAAGCAGTTTGGTGGGATCAGCAGGAACAGCTCTGCTCCCATCTCCTCTCCCCACAACACAGGCAGCAGGGAGCATGGCTGGGCTCACACGTGAAGCAAAGAAGGGAGAGAGAGGAAGAAGTTTGCACCACTCACCCACCGCTCCAGCGCTACCGTGCCGCTCTGGGCTGGCGGATTCTAGTGAGTATTTTAGTTGAAGCCCTCGACCCGTCAGCGCTGGCGCATCGCCAGCCTTTATCAACTGCAGCGGAGTGCCAAAGATACTAGGTTTAATTACCTAACACTTGGCCTGCTAAAGGCCACACAGCTATCAAAGCCACCCTCTTTTTCTGCACTGGCTTTCCCCTCGTTTAAGAGGTCTCTAAGCAGCCTGCTACTACACATCTCCTGCATGCGTAAGAGTAAGAGCTGTGTGTGGAAGGGTGGTCCTGCTGCAGCGGCAGCAAGAGTTGCGACATCTCTCTTTCACTGGATTTAAGCCCAGCAGCACTAATACAAGAAAATGTCTCTCCTCTCCAAGGCAAGTCTGAGGCTCTGGCCTTAAGGGACACGTCCCAAAGCAGCAGCCAGCTTGATAAACCCAATTCAACAGCACCAATGCTTGGCACAAACACTTGGTTAAAGCAGCACCCAAATCTGTAAAAACACGACAGACTCATTTTCCTTGCAGATGTTCTGCACTAGATCATTGTTATCCTCCAGCTTCTGCCTGTCTGCAGCCATCTGCTGCCTCTTATTTTATGCCTAGACTGTAAGCTCTCTGGAGCAGGAACTATCTTCTCATTCTGCAATTGCCCAGTGCTTGGCACAGCAAGATCTACTCCATTGCTGTGGGCCCTGAGGGTTATGGTAAAACCATTCAAGCCACGATTATAAACCCATAAAAACTGACCACACAAGAATGTTGATATCATAGTTTCTCTGCCAGCTTGGTTATTCTGTCCTGGGGAAAGGCGTTAGGAGGACATGGAGAGAAGAGACGGTACCTGGTAGTCTTGATCGTCAATCCCAAATCTTTCTCGGAGGTTTCGGAACACCAGTGGACAATACTCCTTAAATTTGAAGCGACTTGGCAAGTTTTCCCTAGGGCAAAGCAGAAAAGGTCATTCTTGTGCAATGATCTGCTTGTGAAATCAAACTCAATCCTTCTCCCACTTCACCGATAACCCCCAGGATATACAAGCCCCCTCCTACCTGCAAGGGCCCTATTCTGCAAGTATTTACCCCCAGTAGGGTAGCTTGTTTCTCTCGATGCCTACAAAAGTCACCTGTTCATAGAAATGCTTGCAGGATCCAGCTTTTGCTTAATAGGCTCTTTGGGTAAGGGTGTCTGTCTTGCAGAACAATCTCCCCTGTCACAAGCACAGATCTGACAGAATAATTTCTCTCTTTCCTCCTCCTTTGTTGCTTTGTTCTGTTCAGTAACACAGCTGCCCCCTGCAACACACTGTTACTGTTTTAAGATGAAAAGCTGGAGGAAAGAGAGGGGGGGCTCTGATTTCAGATCAGATCAGATCACTCGTGCGTCAAAAGAAAGGTCAACACACGACAAACCATCTCACCCAGAACGCAAAGGAGAGAGGGTGAATCAGCTCCAGTCTGGCATGTTCCAGACCCACGCGTTACAGAGCGAGCTTTGCTGCCAGGCCTCCGCAGAGCACAGTACAGTGGACAACAGACAACATTCCCCATCGCTGAGGGATGCTGCATCTACTCCCTACCAGAGCTCTTATTCCACCCAGTGGGAAGAAACAGAGAGGATGGTCCTGCTCGGACTCAGTGGGAGATTTTGTCAGCTCATTCTCAATGAGAATCCTTTGCACCAATACGTGGGAAACTAAAATCTATGTAGGAGAAGAGGGAAGAGCAGATACTGCAAATTGTAAGTGCCAGAGAAGACAAACTTTTGAATCACACTCCCACTCTCAAAAGCTGATCCCTGTGAAACTTAGTGAAAACGAAGCATTAATCAGGGAGCACCGCAGACCTGCACACACGCAGAGCCAGGGCGGAGAACGCAGCTCTGAGCATCAGTCACAACCCTGGCTTTAAACTAGCTTCCAAAAATTGATCTTTTGGGAAAAGAGGGTAACTCCATACAAACCCCACAGGCCAGGGGTATAATGCAGCTTCACAGCTGCCTCCTGTGAACAGTCAAAGAGACAGGGAACCTAGCAGGTCATGGAGAGCAAACTCCTGCCCTCTCCTCCATGGTACTGGGATTTGGGTTCTGCTGGTCAGGACAGGACAGGACACCCAGACAGGGCACAGCAGGAGTCAAGATACAGTCCTGCATCAATTTTGCACATAACCAAGATATGCAGCAAACTCCAGCCCTAGGGCTTTGGACAAGTTACACTCTGTGAACTCTAAAATACTGTCTTCTACCCAGCCCAGCAAATATATATGTGTAACTAGCTTTGTAGTAGTGCCACTTCCGAGCCTGGCCTTACCAGACTTCTCATCACTCAAAGGATATAAACCAAAGCACAAGACAGCGTCTCAGGGACAGACTGACCTCCCACTATGTCCTGTTGAGTGGTCTGGGCAGGGCACAGACTCGGGACATGTGTCCAACCATGCCAGATCCTCTTGGCATTACAACAGGGAACAAACCAAAAGGCCTTCCCCATGCCAGTTTCCCCCTCAGCAAAGAGCTCAGAGACAGAGCTCTCTCTACAGAGACAACTTGGGAAGCAACTACTTACTTGTTGAATAGATGATTGTCCACCTTAATCTTACTGTAGGCTTTAAAATCGTCAGGCATTAACATGACAGGGACGGGAACATTGCTGAGTTCGTTGATCTAAAAGAGAAAGGAAACAGAGACTCAAACCCCAAGTGCCACTGCCCTGCAGTTACCGTCAATGGACTTACGGGGATGCCAAATACCCCAGAAGCTGTTTTCGAAGCAATATAACCCATCAGACTTCCAGAGCAACTTGCTGTGCTGAAGCAACCTGGAGAACGCTGTGGTTACAAGCCACAGAAGTATCTCGTTCAGTCATGTGGTGAGTACTCCTGAGCCAGCCTTGGCTCACCTTCCACTGATCCTCCAAGATACAGCTTAGAATTGAGACAAACCTACAGACTGAGAAATAGCAGATGTTATGTTTTAAGTAAATCACCTTTGCCTTTATTTAAGAAATGTTGCATCAGCCAATTTCTTAACTAGTTGTCACTGCTACAAATCACCAATGACCAAAGACTTCAACGTGGCCAGCCAGAACAGACCCTGCGTAGTTTTGGTGCAGCACAGCACAGCTCCCTTGTGGATGCTGTTTCTATGCTCGCTGTCTCTTGTTGCTCTTATCCCACCTTCTCTAAAGGGATGAGTCACTCCACTAGATTGTTTTTGCTCCTTAGTCATGTGTGGCAGCCACAGGAATACAGGAAAGCAGAAGAATGAACGTTCAGCTACTATTGAACAGACAGGCTCATGCTACAGCACCCAGCAGCAAGAGCATCAACAGTAAAAAAAAAAAAGGTAAAAAAAAATCCAGCTCTGGACTGTATCTGGCTACCCTGCTCCAGACAAGCCCACGCACTGACAAGGCTGTGCCAGCATTCAAGAGCAGGTCAAGAGGCAGCACGTTTCGGAGCTGTCTTTCCCGAGGAAGCCCCAGGGTCATTCATTCACATAGACTTCACTGGAATCACACAGTAAGTGCCATCACATTGAACTGCTATTAACACGCTGGATTTAGGAAGCAATTTCATTACAACTCCATTCCCATCATTACCGTGCCAAGCAGGTAATGCTGGAGAGAAGCAGACCACACTGGCAACAGCAGGGTTTGGCTAGGAGTCAGGCCTGGGGTCTGTTCCCAACACCAAAGTCTTAGGCAGGTCAAGTGACTTCCAGCACACTTGGAAAGCACACAGCATTTCCCTGCTGACTGGGAGCAGGGTTCAAGCCGTCAGCCTAAGGAAATGGACTCCAGCTCTGGGATTCCTTGCGTGTAACAGGACACACAATACTGTCCAAATAGCTGCTGCCACATCTCCGAGGAGGAGGCAGAGATGAAAGGAGGCATGAAGGAGCCATTCTGCAGCAGGATGTGTGGTACAGTTCAGCTCTGCAATGACCATGGAGGTCCTAGCTCTGGAGATGTGCAGCGAGCTGTCTAATTATATGAGCAAGCCTTTGATGAGGTAGGTATTTTTCACATCCTTTCTCCATCATTACCAATGAAAAAACAGATCAGATTTAACAAATGTCAGACTGGCAAGAAAGACACATACACGCTGCAAAGAGAAAGAGATGACTATTTTCAGAAACAGTCATCCCACACAACAGATAAGCGGAAAGTAAACCGGCCACCGCTCCGTTAAGAGCAGAGATGGTGCTCTTTAAAGCCCTGCCCTGTATTTACTTTATAGCAGCACCAAGGAGCATTAAGCACTCCCATAAAGTGCTCTGGGATGTATGGAGAACGCTGCACAGATGAATGAATAAATAATGTCATACGCCTCCCATCATTTGTGATCACAACGGAGCCAATACCTCCGGCTCAAGCCAAAGGCTCAATCCTGCACTGAGCCGCTCCTCGAGCCGCAGCCAGAAGAGAGGAAAGGCAAAAGGACTGCAGGCGAGGAAGGGATCTCCCAGATCCTGGTGCCCTGTATCAGAGAGCCCCGTGCAGTGATTTCCCCTCAGGGTGCAGGGGGAAAGAGAAAACAGCTAATTCTGTATCAAGAAAGAGGCGCTGCCTCGAGCCACTAATTATTGCTGTCTAACAGGAGGGGAAGCCCGACAGCACAGCTCCTTAGACACGCCTGTTCTCAGCCCTCTTCTCGGCAGTGGGTAAGGCACAAACAAGCTATTATCAGCTTGTTCCAGAGCGGAGGAAGGGTGCTGACGGCTGAGAGGGAACAGCGATGTGGAGATTGTCTCCTCCCTGCCAGAAATTCAGACACAAATGCTAGCAAAGTGAGATGTCAAGACGTCTCTGGATGTCCTCGTTTCTGCCAAAGCAGAAACCTCAAAGCAAATGTTGTACCTGTTGCAACTCTCCTGACTGGCAGAAATGGTGCACGAGGATACCTCGTCTCATTTAAAAGATGCCCTGACTCTTCCCAAGATACAACAGCCTGACAACAGCCAAAAAATTCTCCCCTGCCGAAGCCTTTCCCCTCTTCCAGCTGCGTACAGCAGAGCTTTCTGGATGATTCGGGATTCCGGCTCTAGAGGAGATGGGGAGAAGGAAGGGGTTCATGCTGGGGACTGCTGAAGAGCTGAACTGGCCATTTCTAGCCCCAGCACTGACAGCCTGCCCTCCACTGCACAAGGCAGCTCTTGGTCTGATGGCCACTAGGTCTTTGCTCCTGACACCAGTCTGAAAGCAAACGTGGTTTTGGTTAGGGTTTTTTTGTTGTCGGGGTTGGTTTTTTTTCCCCATCTGTTTGTTTTTCAAGCAAGAGGGACGTGCACTGTGTGCTCCTACAGCAACTCCTGCGCTTGATGTTCTCCTCAGGATGCCAAAGGGAGAGGAATGAAAAGCCCCCACACTTAGAAAAGGGATATCCCAAAGCCTCCCTTCTCCGAGTGCAATCCTCAGCATCCAATTCCCCTTCCTGAGGCTTATCGGGGCAGCTCCTGCAGCATGGTGCCAAGTGAAAGAGTAGGAGACCTTGCCCAAATGAAAGCAGCGGACAGCACCGCTCTACAGGGATCCTCTCCTGTGCTTATCATGGTGGAATCTGAGCAGCCTCCGAGAGCAACGTGACTAACGCCTGGCACATGTTTGCTCTCTCGCCTTCTCCCCAGGGAGAGGCGTGTAGCAGGAGATATATATATAGCAGAGTGTGTGTGTGTCTCTGTATTTATGCTACAGAAGGCAAGGTCGCAGCAAGGTGCATAGCAATGAGGTGCCCAGCAACCCCTGGCTCCCGGGGAGCCCATTCCCACGGATCTGACCCGCCTGCCTCCCACAAAAAGATGTTACTCAGCTATAGAGAGTTGGCCTGTACCAGGACCTTTGGAGATCTCTGGAGCTGGCCACAGCGAGATCTGGGATTTGGTTCTTTGTTCGGGAGGAGGCAGCTGCAGAGAGCAGAGGTGCAGCAGCAGCCAGCACCGCAGTCACACACCTCAGTCCCTCAGCACAGGGGTCACGGGCTATTTTGAGAAGCACAGCAACTGCGAAGGGCAGGTCCGTGCTGCACAGCAGCCTGCGCCCGGGGTATTTCCATACCTCCACTACAAAGGCTTTAGAGGTCCCCAAAGTGGAAAAAGTTAAGAATGGCTAATTTAGAGCGCAAGCTCTTCAGACTAGGGATCTGTCTCCAGACCCAGCATGATGCTGCTTTTCTGTAAGGCATCCAGCTTTTTAGACCTAATCTGCCTTTGAATCCTCTTGAAAATAAGCCCCTGGTTTTGCACAGTCCTCTTATGCCAGGAGTTTTCTATTCCCCCACTGGGTAGAAAGCACAGACAACCTGACAGGGACCAGTCCGGGCTGAAAGCACCATTAAGAAGCAGATTTTGCCACTGCCACCTGCATTTTGCAGAAAGACACAAGGCACTAGCCCTGCCCCTCCCCAGGTCAGAGACAGCGTGCATGGCACATGCCCCTCAGCCTCACAAAAGGCTCAGACACACACCAGGCTCAGAGGCTCTCAACGGAGCTCAGAGGATTTAAAACCAAGACACATTTTAGACAAACCAATTGACTTCACAAGGCAACAGCAGGGGCACTAAGAAAGAGATGCTTCACATTTCTCTGCTGGTTTCACCATATTCTGAGAACAAAGGAGGAATTTCCCAAGCAAGGCAAGCAGCCGGTGTGTCTGGAGGTCACCTCAGCAAGGAGAGAGGTAGGGCAGCAGATCACTCGGTGTGTCAAACTAGCCACCATCCCAGCCAGAGCCGCAGAGGGACAGGCAGCCACATGCCACCAAAGGAGGGACCAGGGCTTGGGGAAACAGCAGTAGGTGAGGGAGGGAAGACCCTCACCTCTCCAAAGCCGCAGCTGCCACCCTCCTCTTCCATTTGCCCAGCACCCAGAGGAACAGCAAGCTCAGCTCTTGTGTTTCTCCAGCTCGCCAGCCAGCAGCTCCCCCCTTCTCCCCGCAGGAGTGGCCAAGCCCTTCATCCTCAGTCAGCAAAATTCATTTTTGCCTACGCTGCTGAGAAGTCTACAGCCACCCCTGGCCTTATAGGGCTGGAAAAATACCATCTTCCCCTCTGCATGTTAAGCTTTTATTTCCTGGTCACTTACTTGAATTCTTGAGCAACACCAGTCAGCGCAGTTCTGGGTTTATCTGTAGTTGATAATTTGTCTTCCTCACCAAAGCCAATTCCTTTTTCAATAAAAGACACATCAATATTCTGTGTCATTCAGGGACAGCTGTTAGAACGAATGGGCCAGGCATAATTTTGTTTCAAAACCTGACTGTAGCCTCAAAGTGGCAATTACCATTAGTAAATTGATGGGAAAATGCAATTTGTTTACTAACAAGATCCAGATGATGGAGTGTGTGAGTCTACTCTCTAGGATCCTTTACAACAGGAATTTGCTCAGGAAAATAAAAATACTTTGTCCCTCTCAAAGCCTTTCAATCAGGCATCTCAAAGTACTTTGCAAGCATTACTTAAACTTCATAGTACTCTGGGGAAGTAGGCAAAAGAAACACGTAGCAAAATCACCTTAACTAGCATGGAGGCGAACCCACATCTGCAGCAAAACTTTGCTGCTGCTTAACACAATAGAGCAACTGGGCAATGGTTTGAGAAAAAAATACCATTTTCCATGAATTAGAGCATGATTAATCAGTATCCAAGCTAACCAAACTCCCCATGCAATGCTATGGAAGCATGAATCTTGTAGTCAATAATTTCTACCAGCACTCTGGGGACACCAGCATGCTTTAAGAGAGGAAAAAAACCATCCCCTAGTGACAGCAAATCCACCCCTTCCCAAACAAAGTACTTTGAAACCTGCTGGGAAGGACTCCCGTGTCCTGACAGAGCCGCAGCACAACACTGCATCACAGGCAGAGGAATCAGTCAGCGCTACCCTGCTGCCCCGCCAGCGCAGGCCTGTCACCCATCGCATCAGCACGGCCTCAGGACCATTGCAAGGTATCCATCCTCCCAGTCCACTTGCAGGTAGACAGAGCTATCGCTTCCCCTGGTTCAAACAACAGCTGAGGAATGGAAAGGTTAAATGACTTACCCACGGCCACATGAGTCAGTGGCAGAGCAAGCAACTGAGCCTCATTCTCCTCGCTGAACTACCCACGAAAATCTTTTCTCTCCACTTCCCAAGAAGGAAAAGGGCTCCTGGAATCCCTATTTTAACAGGAGGTCCTGGGATAAGAAGGTTCAGAGCCACTGGCCTCGATCATTAACACGGGCTATCATCGCCATCACCATATGCTGCACTCTCCAGAGGTCAATTAGAGCCACAGCAGACAGCAAGTGTTGGAAAGGACAAATACATGCTGTTTACCCTGTGCCAGTACCAATTTATAGGACTTCAACATTTGATATGTGGCAGATGCTGCTCTGGCTAGAATTAGCATGGCAACACCAAAAACAACACTGCAGAGAAGGGAGAAGCGTGCTGCAAATCCCAATTTTGCTATTTCGCTTGAATACTAAATAGCTGTGTTTTGTACTGGCTGGCACCACTCCTAAAGGTCCTAGGAGATCGGCTGGTGCTTCAGCCAGTAATCGGAGCCTCTGGAGCGCAGGAGGCTGCCTCGGGCAAGATCCACACAGCCAACAGAAGAGATCTACCCATTTCCACAAAAATGGGATTTGTTTATGCCTACCCTCTGCTCCTGCCAACATACACAGAGCTCCAGGGGTTGTTTCCAGTCAATGAACCACCACCTAGAGAAGCATCATCATGGTCCATATGAACTCAACTGTTCATTTAATGAGCAGATACAAGAGTCACCTCTCCAACAACCCCCGAACTCACTGGGATCCCAGTGCCTTGTATAATCAGCACCGTACAACCGTTTCTATGGTTTCCAGAGCATCACACAACACTGCCGTGTTCATCTTGCTGTTCAGTGCGAGATGGCTTCTCCCTTCCAGAACCATCACAACTTTTCCTCCGACGCTGGCAAGCTCCCATGCACACACGTCCAGCCAGGGCGTGGAGAACATGCATGGAGCAACACGTGCGTAACCAACACCAAGGAGCTGCATCTCCTCTTCCAATGCCATGACAACAGCAGTCGCAAGCAAAGCTTCCCCAGGAACCATCTCTACGTTTGCTGAATTTTACAGTGCCTTACAGAAAACTCAGAAATCAAGGGTGAGCCTCTCGAGCCTCTGAGACTCCACTTTCTTCTCCTGCCTGCATGAGTTCTCTCCTCCCCTCCATGGTTTTCTAGTTCAAAATTTAGCTGTCAGACTAATACCACCCACGTTTGGCCCCGCTTACACCAGCCACAGCCCAATCCCGATTCACTTGGTTTAAATGCTGGCTGGGGACCACCAGGACAGCCAAGACCCAGCTTGCTATTTAAACAGAAATGCTCAGAACTGGTGTTCCAGAAACCAGTTCCTGTTCTTGGTGTGCTAACATCATTGCTCCTGATCCTCTCCAGACCCATCACTGCCTGTATTCACACCAGCTGCTAACAAGCTTGTTTAAACACAAGGCAGGGCCGAACTGTTGCCAGACTCAGTTAATGGACCCAAGGGAATTTCTTCAGTCAACAGAAATGGTGGATTGCATAAAATGGTTGTTTGTTTGATTTGTCCGTGAAAAAGTTCATCTCAAATGCAAGTATTTTTGATAGAATCTTCCTGGCACAACCTCGTGGCTGCGCTGATAGCTGTTTTCTCCTCCTCTTACTGTAGGGATCCCAAGGCAGGGCTCCACAGATACAGCCAAGAGATTCACCCCTCCTTTTAAAACTGTTGTCCAGGAGCCAAATATTAAACACCCCACCCCCCCGACCCTGAGATTTCTAATGAAGTTCAAAGGTACTCCTGAAAAGCATTTCTAAACTGTCCAGAACCATCTGCTGGAAGCACGTAAGCAACTCCACTTCCCACATAACCAGGGCACCAACATCATCTCCCAAACACAGACCAGGATGAGCAGCTGCTCACGTGTTGAGTGAACAAAGCCACCGCCGCTCACAGCCTGCTCTGCAGCACAGTCACACCAGCCACCAACCCTTTAGGCACTCACAAGGCTCACCCAAAGGCAGAGCGAGATGGGTGGCAGAGAGGTAGAGGAAAATGAACTCGCAGGAATTGGTTGGGAAACCCTGGATGCATGTCCAAGGGTGAGGAGGTCACAGCTGAAATTTTCTAACCCCCTTCCCTGCCCCTCCGGATACAGTCCTCCTTTTTGGCAGCAATTTCTTCATAACGTGCATCTGATATAATCTCATTACTAGCTTACTGTTCATACAGAACTATTAGCTTCCCTTCTTCCCTTTGCCTAAGGATTTCACAGCCAAGTGCTCCAAAAGTTACATTGTCCTCATCCAGTGCCTAAAAAAGTTGCCAGATTCCTCCTACCCAGACAGCTATAAAAAAAAAAAAAAAAAAAAAAATTGCCACCAAGTAACAACTGTCCCTAAGAAGCCACAAATGAAATTCAGAATAATCCCACCAATTTCCATTTCTTCAGGGCTCCTAATAGCACCACTGATCAAAGCCTGATTAAATTCATTATCCTGCTTCCTGGGCAAGGCTCTGAGCAGCAAGCACTTGGAACATCCTTTGACTCAGAAAGACAGTGCTGTGTTGAACTACATTTGAAAGCTTTCACTCCATCGTCAGAGAAGCTAGAAATGCAATTCTAATTTATTTTGTTGGTGCGTGCTATTTGTTTCTGCAAAATTTAAGCCTAAATCCCTTTCACTCTCTAGGAAACATCAACTAATCCACTGGAGAAATAGGTGTCTTTGAGCCCTAAAAGCATATTAATTTAGGAAGGGATGAGGTTTCTGAATTCTTTGACCACCTGAATATTCCGTGGTAAAAATCAATCCTCCTTTCCAGCACAAGATTTGTGCCTGCCATCACAGATGAGGGAGAAGTTTCCAGAGAAAAACATAAAGATGGAACCTCCAAAGGAGATGGGATTAAAGAGCTGAGCCACCACAGACGTTTCCAACGGACCCTCTCCCAGCTCCCTCCCAAGACCTGTACTGACCACTATCCAGAGAAACTGAGGCAGAGTCCAGAGGTTCTGGTAGCTGAAGCCTAAAGTCAGACCAAGACAAGGTTGGGCAGATGGGGCCAAAAAGACCCTTTTGTATTTTGGGATGGAAATGAGAGACATAATCCTCATACAGCCAGCTGAAGGGGATTGTCACCACGCATGTGGGACCTCGTGGTCATCACACGTGGGTGTCCCCTCGCTGCAACAGGGCCATAGGGACTTCCCTGAGAGAGAAAGCCAGGGGCTGCGACCGGGGACAGCGTCGTGGGTGTCAAATGGGTGTCCTTAGGGTCCCCGGTGCCAGAGAGGGGGTGTGCCAGGGCAACAGCACCCTACACCAAGGGGACACAAACTGAAAGGGTAGCGCTCCCCCTCCCCAGTCCTGGGTGGGGGGAAAGAAAAGCATTGAGAGAGAGGTGTTGGAAAGGGTGTTGGGGGAGAGGACACAGGCAGACAGGTGGGTGTAAGGGGGCAGGCTGCTCTGGCAAAGACGTGTCTAGCAGCAGAGAAGCCTAATGCCACCCCAGGCGTGAGGAAGGTGATGTCTGGGGGGGACACCCTGACCCGGGAGGGGACCCAAACTGCCAGGGGATGAGGATGCTGTGGGGAAGGAGCCCCAACCCCAGGAGAAAGGCACCCCCAGGGCCAGGGGCAGCCTCCTCACAGGGTGGGCACCCACCAGGCCAGCAGGATGCGGGGTCCTGGCCCAGAGGTGCGTGCCAAGGGGGTGGGGATCCAGGGAAGGACTGGGATTAGGGATCGGATGCCAGGGGGAGGGAAGGCTACGATTTAGGGAGGAAGTGGGTTTGGGGGAGTGAGCCCGATCCGGGGGGCGAGAGCAGGAAAAGACCCTGCCTGAGGGAGAGGGGGCAAGGGCCCGATCCGGGGGCCCTGCCTGAGGGAGAGGGGGAAGGGCCCGATCCGGGGGGCGAGGGCG
>JAVJGI010000045.1:4226868-4270509 GCA_035590275.1 Ibycter americanus | reverse complement strand
CCCCCCCCCCCCCCCCCCCCCCCCCCCCCCCCCCCCCCCCCCCCCCCCCCCCCCCCCCCCCCCCCCCCCCCCGCGTGACGAGCGGGGCTCTTTGCAGGAGTGACTTCTGGCTTCACAGCTTGGCAACGCCTGTTCTCCTGCGTTCATTTGCAATCTTTCCATTGCAGATTCGAGCAGGTTTGTGACAACAGGCTGGGTTTTGCTGGGGCATGTGGGACCCTCGGGAGCCGCTGGTGGAGGTTTTGGGGAGGGGGTGAGGTGGGTGCTGCCTGTGCTGATGGAGAGAAGAGCAAAACCACCCCTGTCCCCCACGGAGACAGCCACGCTAGAGCTGGTGGTGACGGGGTTTTGCTTTTCCAGCCCTCTCCAAGCCCTGTGCCAGCCTGGCACCGGTACATGGGGTGGGCAAAGGGAGGGTCTTTGAGGAACGGTGTCCTGCAAAGTCGTGCTCCCGGTTACGTTGTGCAAAACCAGTTTGGAGGCGGGCTGGGAGCAGATGCTGGGAGGAGGATGCAGCTGCACACGTGGAGGGCTGGACCAGCCATTTTGGCAGCGTCTCCCTGAAAATGCTGGGAGGAACTGAAGTCGTTCTCTGCAGCCTGTTCTTTTATAGTAGGATGTTTGCAAGCCCTCTGCAATACAGAAAAAAAAAAAAAGCCCATGCAAGCGGCATGATGCTGCCTTTATTATTAACAAAAGACCAATTTTTTTTTTTTTTTTTTAGCTTGTCCCCAAGAATCAGCAACTCTTTGAAAGGCAGGATGTGAACTTGGGAGCCTTCTGGCAGAGCAGAGCCGATTGCTTCCCTTGTTTAACTCTTCTTTCCCGAAACCCTGATGCAGCTGCACAAAGGTGACTGTCACCTCTGGGGGCTGCGGGGTGGGGGTTGGGGATGGTGGATCTGCAGCCAGTGCTAAAATCTGTGTTGCTGCTCCCTACAAGTCTGCCAAAAGCACTTGCTTTCAAGCAGCCTGTGTTGAATACAAGCAACACTTGGAGCCGGAGAGGCTCTTCTAAACACTCAGTCATCTCACACATGATCTGTGGTGTAAACTAGCCCTGCTGGGGGAACAGATACGGGTTTCTGAGTCACGCTGAAGATGCCGAGTCCGCGTCCCGTAGCCAACAGACCTGCATCAGTTGGCTCTTTGCAGAGCAGCTGGGCAGTGCCACGCTGCACTTCAATGAGATTTTACAGATGTGTCCCACCAGGCTCTTCATTGCAGAAGTTTAACTCTCTTTCCAGCTTGTGAGAAGCTCCAAAGGCAAAGTTCAAGTGCTGCCGCTTGGTTTCCCGGGAAGGCAGCCCTTGGGGGTGGATGCTGCTTGTAGGGCAGGGCTGGGATGCGATGGGGTGCAAGTGCTTGGAGAGTCACATTGATCTGGAAGTGGGATCACTGGCAAACCCTTTACACCACTGCTCTGGGTCCAGGGAGGTGAAAAATGCTGCCAAGGTGCCATCAGCTTAGGGGTCACAAAACTGAGCCCCAGATGCTGATATGGGGCTGGCTCTGGTGGGTGTATGGGGAAGGGTGGGCTGTGTTGGTGTTCTAGAAGGTCTCTGCTGGAAGACCCTCCTGCCTTAGCCTTGCCGCTGGTTGTGCAGCTATTGCTGGCAGCTCCTCAGGTGAGCAGGGTGGGCTTTTGCCGCCCTGGCTGTGCGAGGGTGCCCACAGGGATGCTGGGGGAGACGGTGTGAGGGATGCACGGAGCAGACGGACCCTTTGCCCGCAGGAACGTCGCTGTTAGCTGCAGGGTAAACTTTCATCTGCCTCGCAGTTGCCGTACTCGGGGAACTCCTAATGCGGGAGCCAGACAGGCTCTATCTGGCTGGAGGAGACTCGATTGACCTGATTTAGTGATGCAATAAAAAAAAAAAAAGCCGTGTCTGGGGGCTGTGGCTGGACCAGCACAGCCTTTCCGGGGTATCTTGCCAAGGGCTGCTGTGCAGGGTCTTGCTGTGGGCCATAAAGCTCCATTTTTGTGTTTTTTGTTTTTTGTTTTTTTTTTGGAGGATGACCCATGTGCCCTGGATTTTGGGGGTGGCAAGTGGCTGCCGCCTCTGTGGATGGCACCTGTGATGCAGAAAGCAAATGGCTCTGGGGGGGGCAGATGCCTCGATGGGCAAACAGCCCCCAGGGAGGTGGGGCTGTCCCTGCGCTCCCCCCGCCCCGAGCTGGCTGCTCAATGACTTCTGCAGCGTGTGAAATCTGGGGTGGCTTTTCTTGGTGTCATCACCCGAGGTCCTGGAGCTGCAGATGAAAGGGGGGGGGGATGTTTTTCTGCCAGCCCCCAGCGAGGATGCGACGCTGGTGCATGCCGCCCCGAGCGTTGGCTCCATCACGTGTCCCTCTGCCCCACATACTCGCGTGCAGCTTGGCTTAATCTGACAGCAGCCCCCCGCGGCGGGGGATCGGGCTGGGGGGGGGGAAGGGATCCCATGTGTCCCATTCGTTAAACTCTAATCAGGCAGAGGATGGATGCCAGCAGTGTCTGCGAGGAGAGCCACCGAAGCGCAAGGCGGATCCCCCGGCTGTCTGGCGGCTCAGCCCCTGAGACCAGCAGGCTCCTCTCCATCACTTGTTAAAATAATCCGTGTCTGCCGGGCTGATGGAGCAGCTGTGGGGATGCTGAGGGCTCAGCGTGCGCTCGCCCTGCCTGGGCTCTGCACCCCTCCTGCCTCGCAGCCGCCGCAGCATCGCCAAAGCTGCAGAGCACCAGGCGGTCCCCGAGACCCACCGAAACTTGGCTCCCTTCCTGCTTCACCCTCCTGCATCCCCTCCGGCGGGGAAAACACCGTGATGCTCCTGCCAAAACACGAGCAAAGCCTTTAGATCCTGTTGTAGCATCAGTCAGAAGTGGGAACCGGGGCCGCCTCCCTACAGGTAGCTTGCATGGGTGGGTTTTATTTTATTTTATTTTTTTCCCCCCCCCGGCTCCCACTTGTTCTTGAAAGGTTACTGGTTTTGCCTGAATAGCTATTACTTAGCAGCAGACTTTACACAAATGTCACATCTGAGGGTGCGTGGGACTAATTATTTCCTTGCAGTTTGTCAGGAGAGGGATGGTTTGAAGCGGCTTCCCCCCGTTTGTCATCTCAAGCTGCTTGCGCCGGGAGCCTGCGGAACCCGGAGTGGTTTTTTTTTTTTAACGACCCTTCAGGGCTCCATCTTCCCTTGGCGGGACTTTCGTTCCCTGCAGGGTTCTCTACCTGTTGCGCCAACTTGGGAAGCGAGTGCTGCTGCAGCAGAGGGAGGGAGCGAAGGGCATCGGGGCGGGTGTACACGTGTCACCGGAGCGTACAGGAGGGTGACACCGGCAGGGGACCTGCTGGTGGTGGCCAGGAGAGCTCTTACGGTGTGATCTGCTGGCAGGCAGCCTCTTTCCTCCATGGACTTTGGGCTCGGTGCTGCGTGGAAGCTGCTGTGCCCAGCACTGAAATTCCTACTGGTTCCAGCTTTGGAAGCCTTTGGATTCTGGTGCTTGGTGGTGGGGATGGTTGGTTGGTAATTGCACGGGGGGGGTTTGGTGTGTTGCTCGTGGTATTTCTGGAAGAGGGAGGCAGGTTGAGCAATAAGCGCCCTCCCCCTTCCCTGCTGCCCCAGCCAAGACCTATTTCTGGTGAGGCTGGGGGGCCAGCGAGGACCCGCAGCTCTGCTCCTCCTTCGCTTTCCACTGTGGGAAGGGGGGGGAAGCGGGTCTGCTCCGCCAGGAGCCCACCCCACGCCGGGAGGGATGAGCCCACCTTCCCCACAAATCCCACGGATGCCCCGTTCCCACGCACACGCCGAGCCAAGGCAATTCGCTCGCTGCCTTCTCATTAAGATTTAATTTATTGCTGACTCTGACTGTGGCTGATTCTCATGCAGAGGAGACAGTTTTCCCCTCTCTGCTGTGTGGCAGGGATCTGGGCGGCTGTGTTTGTGCTGGCTTTGGTGGCGGGGGGGGTGGCTGTTGCCGCTCCTGCATTGGGACCCCCCAGCCTTACATTCCCTAGGGATTGAAATGCCTTTTCTCGATCGGGCAGATCCCACGAGCCAGGCAGAAGAGCGATGCCTGATCTTAGGGGGAGATGCTCAACTTGTGCGTTTCATCCTACGCCTGGCGCCGATGGACAGATGACTCCTGCCTGCTAACACGGGTCCGTAGGGGCTGGAGGCTGAGCAAGGAGCTGCCTTAAATCCTTGGGAGGTTTCTGCAAAAATCGAACAGAAGCGGAAACCTAATTCTAGCTCTGTGCTGCCTATGGCTGACTCTTCCTCTCCCTTGCCAGGCTGCGGCTGTAGCAGGGCAGAGCGGCTGTGGGCACGGCGTTGCTGTAAATGCAAGCAGCGGGGCTGTGAACAGCTTATTTTTATTTTTTTATGATTTTTTTTTTTCCCCCCCCTACAACCGTGGCTTTTCAGTTTTCTCGGGGCTCCACGAGGATGAATTTTGTTTCCAGCCCTCGAAGTGACTGGGGCTTCCCTCTTCCCTGTATCCAGAGGCTGCTGCTGGGGACTCTGTCTTCTCCCAAGCGTTATTAGCATGCCCAGGGCATGGGATGCGGTTGTCACGGCAACGGGATGATTTCAACTGGCAGCACCAGCAGATAGTACGGGAGCTCCTGGGCCGTGGCTGAGCCGTAAATGCAGCTCTGGCTGGGGGCGCAGACAACTTAAAAATTGCATTTGCCCTTCGCAGGAGCCACGTGTCCCACTGCGTGGCTTTCCTGCCAGCCTGGGGGCTGCCTGCAGCCCCCCAGCTCTGCGCCCTTCAGGGGATGGGGCTGTTAAAATTGGGCATCTCTATAAAAACTGCTGCTGAGCAGCAGGAAAAATCAATCCTCTGGATTTGCAAAGACCCCGGGTGGTGGTGATGGCACTCGGCTCTCCTTGTGGGACCGGGACAGAGCTCTGTTCTCGTTCTCGGGGCAGGTCTGGGGCTGCTCTGCGTAGCCTGTTGCCTTCCAGACCTGCTCTGCAAATGGAGAATTAGTGACCGGGGAGGGGGATGGGGGGGGCATTTGGGGTCTGAGCTGTTTGTGCTTCAAAGGTGGCTTTGTTTTCTTTGACCTTGGCACGAGTGAGCCGCTGCCTTCCAAGAAACTCAGGAAAGGGCTCCAGGATACGAGCGGCAACTCGGCTAAAACAAGAGACAAGTCTCAGGATTGTCCTCTCGTGCCCCTGTAAGCTGAGGTAGTGCACTTATTGGATTAGCCCTCCTGTTAATTAAGCCCCAGCTCCCCCAGCAGCTGCCTAATGGCACCTAGGTTTGGCCCAAACCAATGCCCACCTCCTGCCGATGGTGTCTGCTCCAACGTGTACCAGCCTCCCCGCCGCTGTAACGTGCGCTGCCCCTTCGGAAGGGGTCAGGATTTGTCCCTGGGAGCGGCTGAGGTGCGGCACCCCTTGAGGGGGGGGCTGTTAAATGCAAACCCCCTCGGCCACCGAGGCTTATCGGCTGCTACGAAGGGGTTTAGTCATCTTTGCAATGACTAAAGGACCCGCTTCCCTCCGTGCTGTCTCCTCAAGGTATGGATGCATCAACTCAGCGACTAATCCGGTCCCAGCAGCCTTCGCAGGAGCAATCTTGGCTCACCAGAGCCCAAGCTGGGCCAGTGTCATTTAGACGGAGCCCTTCCCTTGCCAGCCCCCCCAGGCTGTTCATCCCTGCTGGCAGCAGATAGCAGCTGGGATGGATTTGGTCCCAAGGTGCCTTATGCTGTTTTGTTGTTTCTAAAGCATCACTCACCCCTGCAGCAGTGGCGGTAGCCGAGCCCTTGCCGAGGTGCCCGGCAGAGGGGGGGTCAGGGTAGCACCCACCCAGACACCCACACTCCAGTGGCGCTGGGAGAGCAGGAACCGTGGCCAAAATGTCTTAAATCAACAGCAAACCCATGCCCAGGTCTGCAGGGGGGTGTCTGCCCACTGCCCCTGGTGAGCGCAGGACCCACCTGGGGAATCGGGTTTTATCATTATTGGAGTTTTAACGCTGGAATTTCTTTGCAGCAAGCCGCGGGCGGTAGCTCGGTGAGATACTGGCTGTGATATTGCATCCCAGTGTGAAGCCGTGACACACCAGTGCCCGAAGGTAGTGGGGCAGGGAGCCTGAACTCACAGTATTATATCCCCTCTAATCAGATTAAACAGAGATTAAGCTGTATCCTTCGAGCAGCCGGTGATCTGTTTGTATAAAACTGATTCTTGTCATTGTTGATCTTATTGCTGGATGTTTTGGGGGACTGCGAGGGGGTTCGTTTAGGCTTATGGTGTGGGTACGGCTGCATCCTCTGCGCATCCCCCCGGTGCCGGTGAAGGATGAGGGCTGGCCGGGGTCTGGCGGCTGGTCCCCATCGGATGCTCGCGGGCTGGCTGCCCTCCGACGGGCAGAGGATTCCCCATCCCTCTGGGACCCTGGCGTTGGCTCCCAGCTCCCCTAAAGCAGCAGGGATGCTGGTGATGGGACATGGCAGCAGGTGATGTCCAGCAGGACAGGAATCTGGAGCAGGGAGGCAGTGGCGTGTTTGATTTTTTTGGGAAGCTGGCTGGAGGGTGGGTTCCCGTGCCATGCCGTGCGCCGCAGGGCTGGGGAGGGGAGCAGGCTGCGAGCTGCTTGCTGAGTTCTCTTTTTTTTTCCCCTTTCTGCAAACCACATCTGCATTGTTTGGTCTCTGTGTGTGTAGGGGGGATGTTCTCTTTTATTTTTTCAGTGAAGCTGAGGCAGCTATTTTTATTCTCGGAGTTTCCTGCATTGCTGCTTGACTGAGGTATGTGCTGCTCTTGCAGGTCTGTGGTTGCCAATCTGTTGCTGCCCTGCCCCAACAGCACCGCTCGAAGGTGGCAGCTTTCGACCAGATTCTTCCAGGCGCTGCTGGCTTTCTGTTCATTTACCCTCGTTTGACCACCCCGTGATTAGCCTTGCTCAGAGGTGCTAATGCTGAGTCTGTAAATAGATAATTGCTAATGCTGGAGGACGCAAGCTCCCAAAGCGAGAAGCCCAGGGGCTGCTTAAGATCCACAAAAAGCCATTCCATGTGGCATGGGAGGGGATGGGAGCAGCTATCCCATAGTTTGCTGCGTAGCACCTGGGGGAGAGCTTGGTTCAGCCACCAGCTGGGCCACGTGGATGGGGATGGGTGGGAACTGGAGGCTGCACAGGCTGAGTTATAGCCCTGAAACGGGGCTCAGCATGGGGCACAAAGCCTGCAGACCCCCAAGAATGGGTGAGACCCCCCCCAGTCATCCTCTGTGAGGAGCTGCGGTCTGTTCTCAGAGGACCGCTTAGCCCCGGGCATCTCTTCCAGGAGCTACCGCAGTGCGAGGACTCCAGGTCAGATCGCCCGGCTTTGGGAGAGGATTTCTCCAAGTTCTTGGATGCATTTGAAAGTGAAACCCAGCTGTGGTGTGATGTGCTGCCCCGTGCATCCAGCGTGAGCCAGGGCTGGGGCTGGCTCTGTCTCCCAGCTGCTCTCCTGCACTAGGCAGCAATTCCTAAAATCGGTTCCCGCCACCCAGTTTGGGAATCCCGCTGGAAGTCTCGTGAAAGAGAAACCTCTGCCCCTTTCAAACGGCGGTTTCTCCCTTCTCGTGCTCTATCTGCGTTATAAACCCGAAGTGCTGCTGTGGGATGTCTGCAGTTTGCCATCCCGTGAGAGCAGTTGCCATCTGGTCCGTGTCAGATTTCCTCTCTGGGCTTTTCCTGGGAAGCGCTGTGTGCCGAGGGCTTCGCCTCCACGGCGGCCAGTGCTGAGCAAGCTGGGAACATTCCTCTTGCAAACTGTTTCCTCTGCAGCGTGTGTAGCGCCCCAGACATGGCCAGGGTGGCTGCCCGGGCCGGATCTGGCCGTGGGCGAGAGCATCCTCTGTGATGCAGGATGTAGCTGACCCGACTGAAGGACCAGGACCTGAGGGGTAAAGCACCAGGGTGTCAGGACTGACCCTGTGATGCAGGATGTCACTGACCCCCACTGAAGGACCAGGACCTGAGGGGTAAAGCACCAGGGTGTCGGGACTGACCCTGTGATGCAGGATGTAGCTGACCCCCACTGAAGGACCAGGACCCAGGTGGTAAAGCACCAGGGTGTTGGGACTGACCCTGCCACTTCTTGGCAGCGGGAGAGACTTGAGCGATAACTCTGGGGTCTGGTCAAGCCCAGCTGGAGGTGTCTGTGTGTTGAACGTACCCTGTTGCAGCAGCGATTTGCCTCTTGCTATTTTCCATGTCTCCTGGAGGTGGGAATGGCCACGTGAAGTTCACCCGTCGGTCAGACGGGGCTTGTAGCATCCTCCAGTTTAGCATTAGATATTTATTTTCTCCCAGTAGTTGAGTTCTGTTCATTTACGTTGTGCATGCAGCTTTTGCTGTAGGCTTTCAGCAACTGCTCGTGGCACTTCAGAACAATCGCTGCTGGCTTGTAGCCGGACCGCGACGGAGATCTCCTGCCTTACGCTCCCCTTCCCGGTGTGTCCTAAGGATTCACCAAACACCCCAAACCGGCGCGGATGAGTAGCACAGCCTGTGCCCCAAGACAGGCACGGTTATGCCAGCTTGGTTTATGCCAGGGTTGTGATATTCTGCAGCACCAAGAAACCTTGAAGTGAGGCTTGTGTGGCCAAAACTTCAGTAAAATAAGCAAGTGAAACCACCCTGCTGCCCTCTGAGCCTTCAAAGTCATCGTAAACCAGCATGTCAGCAGCGTTTGTATGGACTAATGTTACCCTGAGGACTGTTTAATGAAACGCTGAAGATGTGTTGAGGTCTCTCCAGAAATCAGAGAAGGAATCTGGAATGGTTTTGTCCCCTGGGGGGGGAAAACCAACCCTCCCCTTCCCTTCTTTTGATAAAACTGAAGTTTAGCTGAAGGCAGTGTGTGGAGACCGGGAGGGAACGCGGTGGGGAACGTATATCGGCTGGGGAAGGTGTCAGGTGAGAAATCCCATCGGTGAGAGATCCTGTCATCCCAGATGGCTCCTGCCAAACCTGCGCGTCGCCGTACCTGCAGCCCCGGCTGCGCTGCGCCTCGCCGCGATGCTCCGGCGTGGGACGCCTGGATCTCCTGGGGGGTGCTGGTTGTGGGGTGGATGGGAGAGGGCGGTGAGCGTGGTCGTGGCCCGCGGGCACGCCGTGGCTAACCATCTCCCTTCCCTCCGCAGACACTACCCGAAGCAGTCCTTCACCATGGTGGCAGACACTCCCGAGAACCTGCGCCTAAAGCAGCAGAGCGAGCTTCAGAGCCAGGTGAGCGTGCGGGGGTCTCCTCGCCCGGGGCCACCGTGCTTCCCCCCATCGCCCGACGGCCTCCCGCGCTCTGGTGCTTCCCTACACCCTGGCACAGAGGAGGGGGAGGCAGGTTTGGGGTGTGGGTCCCCCCTCTGGGGTCTCACCCATCTCAGCTGTGTCTGTTCCCTTCATCCGTGGCTGCTGGGACCCCCCGGAGGTGGGCAGGCTCCAGCAGGCAGCCCGCCTATCCCAGTCCATGCCTTGCACCGGTTTACCTTTTCCCAGCTGACATCCAGCCACACCATGGGGTGAAACGGCAAATAACTTTATCTGGACAGGTGCTGACTCTCTAGGCGAGTATTTCAGGTAAACCCAAAGCTTGCAGGGCTTGAAAGCTCTGGCAAGCAGAAATAAACAGATAGAAGGGATAAGGACTGGCACAGATAAGGATTTCTTTCTCTAGTGGGAAGAGCAGAGCCTGTTTGAGAAGGGTGTTGTCCAGACGTGTCCTGTTTTATACCCTGGAGGTGTCCCTGGATCAGCAAAAGTCCCCAGCCTGGATGTGTGGCTGCGGGCTGGGTCCTTGTGCCGGTAACTCCCGGTGCTGCGGTGGGAGCTGGTCCCTCGGGTGGCCACGGAGCAATCCCTGGTTGCCTTCGCTTACTCCCAGACACTGAGGACAGAAATGGGAGCATCAATTTTGCGGAGAAACTGCTGGAAGGGCGAGGTTAACCCAGAAATGGGCAGCTTTGGAGGGGGGTGACCCTTCTTGGTGGGACTTTGCTGTGAGACTGTTGGCAAAGCATCTGAGATGATGCCCTGAACCGTTGTCATGAGCTTCGACGTCGCGTACGCTGCGTCGGAGGAAAATGCATCCAGCGGCAATTTTGGCTGGAGTCAGCATCTCTCAGGAGAACGCAGGATGTGGCAACTCTTCTGGGTATCTATTTCATTTCTTTTTTCCTTTGAAAAGGGGCAGAAAGTCTGCCCGGAGTGCTGTCAGCAAGGCGCGTTGGCTCAGCTCGGCGATGTAACGCTGTTGGTCCTGGGCAGAGGGAGGACAGCTCCGGATCTGCCGTAGCGTTTTCAGGGAGAACAGTCATTTTTTGGGATCAGTGCGCTCCTGCTGCGCTGTGAAGGATGTGGTGGGCGACCATCCTTCTTTTACCACTAGCCTGAGAGTGTCAGGAGCTGAGAAGCAGATTGCCTGGGAATGCATCCCGCGGAGGAGGGGGAACCTCAGGACCTCACCTTGCAGCAGCTGGAGCCGGTGGTGCCTGTGCGGCTGGCATCGAGTTTTGAAACCTCTGCTGTTGTAAGGTCTCTTCCTCAGAGCAAGTTGCCCAACAGCTCCCTGGCTTGCACAAGTGCAGCTTGGCTCCAGCGTAGAGCCGGAGCTCAGCCCGGGGCCGGCTTTATGTTTCCTGGGGTGGTTAAGGGGACACCATTGCTTTTCCGTGGGAACGATCGAGAGAACGCTGCACCGAGTGGTCTGGCATCTCCGGCACTGTTTTTACAGGGAATTCAGACTCTTCATTAGTTGTTGCTTATTAAAGGAGACCCTGGGGAGGGTGTGTGTTCTGCTGCCTGGGCTTTTCTGTAGCTGCTGGGGACTTTGAGCTCCGCGTGGTGTGCGGGAGGTGGCTGGGGGCAGAGCCAGCTGCCTTGCAAGGGAAGTGGGGGGGCTTATTCTTTCGAGCCTACACCTCCAAAAGTTGGTCACTACAACTGAAATGCCATCGGGACCACTGTCCCTGGGGGAGAAACAGCCATGCCCGGCTCCGGGTGGTCTCCTGGACTCGGGGACTGGAGCTGGGATAGCACAGCGCTGCCAGAGCCTTCCATGCTGTCTTGGTTGCATGTCAGAAGAGGGGCTGGGGTGCAGGCAGGGTCATCCAGGCTGCCAGATACCAGCACCCCACCTCTTCAGTGCAGGTTTCACACCAGGATGAGCTGCAAAAGTAGGGCTTCTCTGAGTGCGAGGGAGTAGAGGGTGCTTGGCCGTCTTTGGGTGCTGGCCGAGCCCCTGCGGAGGGGCTGGGGAGGGATGCCGGAGTGGGATGCTGGAGCAGTGGGAGGGAGGTGGCAAAGCTGAACCAGGCGGGAACTGCCAGGCTGGATCTCCCTGAGCCCTGGGGAGGATGGATCCTAAACACACTTCAGATAAGATCTTAATTCCTCTCTGCCTTTGTTCTGCCTACAAAGGGAGTCTCCTATTTTCCAAGCACCAAACATTTGTATTTCTTGAAGCACTCTCGCTAAAACCCGAGCAGCCGCTCTGGTTTATTGACAATCTTTTCTTACTAATTGCAGGAGCTGAGCAAACCCCGGGGGATGGGAATAGGTCACTGCAGCCCTTCCAGAACAGGCAGCAGGGTTCACAGTCTTGCAAAACGAACTGGATGAGCTGGAGCTGTTAGGTGAGAGAGGGAAAAGCTTGTGGAGAAGGGCTGGCTGGCCACCGGCAAAGCTCATCCTGGCTAAAGCTGCTGGGACAGGCAGAGCTTGGCACGTGGGTCTAATAGCACGATGATTCCTTGTGGAATAAGATCAGGGTGATGGGAACAGTCGCATCTTGCTTTCAAGCTTGCGTTTGTCAGCCCAGCCATGGCTGAGCCTTTGGTCCTGGGGGTGAGGCTTCCCTGAGCGCGCATCCCTCCGGAGAAGCTGTGGCTGGCAGCAGGAGAGCAGTAAGAGAAGAGAAATCGCTGGCTCTGTGTCCTCTGCAAGGGATTCCTAACTGGTAGAGAGTTCTGGTGGTAAGAGTGATGCCCCCCAGCAGTTTTCCCCATTTCTCTGGAGCCAGGCTCCCGTGGCGCTGGAGGACCGCTGTCCTTGCGGATGACCCTGAAGAGGCTGATTCTATATTTCCTCCCACCAAAAATACACTGTCCATCCACTCTGGGGTGACCGAAAAAGCCGGCGGCTCGCCGGGGCTGTGGCCATGGGCAGCTGCGTGCCGAGCTGGAGCGGTTCCGCGCCGCTCCCAATGCCTCGGCTATTTGTGTCTGCTGGGAAGGCGTATCCCATTCCGGTCACTGGTAGATGCCGACTAATGATGTCTTGTGTGGCTAAATGAGTCTCCGAAGTGACAGCTTTTACGCCTGCAGCCTTCTCTTCCAGCCCACGTGTGGTGAGAAAATTGCAGGTTCCCGTCCTGGGGCTCCTCTGCCAAACTCTTCCCGTGGGTGGGTTTGGGTGCTGCCCTTCCGGAGGGTGGGGGGTGCCCTGAGGGGGGGAGGCAGGTACCCCCCTGCTCCCTCCTGTCACCTCGGGGAGCTGCTGTCGGGGATGTGGGTACCTGCAAGGGGTTATAATGCATATAACGTATATAAGGGCCATCCTCCGGCTCCCTGCGGATAGCGCACGGATGCCTGCGTTCTCACTCTCCTTCCTATCATGGAAGGAACGATTTCTCCGGGGAAATTAATTGTGGATCCCGTTTTATTATTATTCTGATTACTATTATTATGGGGTGAGGTGCGGTTACAGCACGGTGTGCGTCACTCCGCTCTTTAATGCGGTGTGTGGATGAAAGGCAGCTGTGAGCCAGAGTGGGGGGTGGGTTTGGGGGCTCGGCAGGAGCTCTGGTCCCTGCAGCCCCTTGCACAGCACCCAGCCGGTTCCCAGCAGCGCTCACGTGCCCCAGGAAAGCACGGTGGGACGTACCGAACCCCGCGTTTCTGTCCCTCCTCATCACCCTGGGTCACCTGCACTTGACTTCCCGAGGGAGCAAAGGGAGCGGGATGCTGGGAGCGTGGCTGGAGCAAGGATTCATGCCTCTCTAAGGGCAGCCTGTGCTGGAAGTGGGATTGCTGCCGTGGGCTGCGGGTCAGCTCTGCCCAGCCGGCGCTGCCTGCCAGGCTCCTGCCTGCACAACCCGGTGCCTGTGTCGGGGCAGGGAGAAGCTGAAAGGCGCCTTGTCTGAACGCTTCCTCCTTCTTCCCATCTGCGTCGCTCACCGCAGCCCGGCAAGACCTGGCCGCTCCTGTGCCAAAGCCTGGAAGTGCCATGGATCCGGTTAAATTGCAATTCCCCTGTGCTGAGCACGGGGACCGTGTCTGCCCGGTGGCCTCCCTTGCTTCCTCCCGTTGCACTGCCCTGATGCTCGTGCCGTGCTCTGATTTCCGTGGCCCGGTGTGCTGGGGTACAGGAACCCCAACTGACTGGGAGCACCAGCCTTGGGGGGTTGTTTGGGGATGTACCAGCATCTTCCCCTGCGACTCCAGGATCGGGTCCACCCTGCTGTCGGACATCCCCATACGGCAGTTTTTTAGGGCTACCAGTATCCTGAAAGTCAGAGGGGTAAAAAAACCCAACAAAACCAAGGAAGACGGAGGAGGGGGTGGGATTTAAGAGGGTAAAAATACAGAACGTATCAAAGGAACCGCTTAGCCTTGCGACGAGCTTCTGGCTTGGTGGCTCTTTACCTTTCTAGCCTGGATTTCTTATAGCTCATCAACTTGTGTGTTTGCAGCCAGCACGGGTGCCCGGTGCCCCCTCCTCGGGATAAACCCTCTTCTGAGCAGCATCTCCAAGCACAGTGATGGGGCCAGCATCCCACACCCTGGCTGCAGAGCTCTAAAGGAAAAAAGCTTTTCCTGAAAGCGGAGCAGATGAAGGACAAACACAGCCCCCCCTGCCCGCCTGTGGCTGCAGCTGAGCAAAGCGGGGCTGGTGCTTTGCGGAGCAGCTGGTGGGGCTGACTCACCCCCTCCTGACCCCCCCGGCTGGCTGTGTGTCATGGGTTTTATATCACAGCTCTGATAAACATCAGGCATGAGGAACCAAAGGTTAACACCTTGAGGCTGCACCTTCCTAACGGGTGATGTTCAAGATGTGTGCTTTACCCCCCCCGCCCCAGCTAGCAAAAGTTTTTAGGTGTTGTGGGTTGATTTATTTTTTTTTTTTCCTCACTGCTTCAAGCAAAAGGAGATTTCTGCCTTGAAATCGGTCTCTGGTGTTCCTCTGTGCTTTGTCATCTTGGTTGTATTAATATCCTCCCAGGGTGGGCTCTGCAGCCTGGTTCATTAAGCCTTTGCTTTCTAAAGTCACATTAAGAGTTAGAAATCTAATGTGACTCATAGAGCCACATATCTAAGGGTTTCGGTGATACCCCATGGCCATGAAGAAGGTGCAGGGGCTCTGATGTGCTTCTGAAGCTTGCGTTTCTCCTGGTTTGCAGGTTGGGAAGGGGAAATATTGTGTTTGCAAGCAGAGCACCGAGCTCTGGGGTATCTGCAGTGGTGAGCCCCCATGTGCCGGTTGCAGAGCTGGTGTCTGGCATCCCTCCCTGCTCCAGGCAAAGCCCTCCGAGCCGTGGGCACAGTCCCCGGAGCCCCCCCCAGCCTCCTGGCAGGGCCAGCTGGGGGGGGGGATGCTCAGAGCTGGCCTGAGCCTGCAGCCCCTCTGCAAAATGGAAACGGCAGCGTCTCCTTTTCCCCTGGAAATCTCTTGTTTCTTGTGTTGTCCTGGAGCAGAGAAGGGGCAGGATCTGCTCGGTGGGGTGCTGAGTGCCCCCAAGGCTGGAGGGGGCTGACCTGGGCACATCGGTGTGGCCCAGATGCTCCTGCCCGTTGTGCCAGGTCCCGCTCCGGAGCCAGGCAAAGCTCCGGGAGAGCCCAGATGGCAGCAGAGGTGTGTCTTGGCTTCTCCAGAAAATATTATAAAATGTTTGGCAGCTTTCCCTGAAAGGTGTTTCCAAGCCCAGCTGGCCGCGCTGTCTGGATGGGAGGCGAATATGTGAGGTCTGAAGGAGTGTCTCCGTAGGAGTGTGTGTCGGGATGAAATCAGCTTTATCCCGCCTCCCCCGCCATGCTGCTGGATTCTCTGCCTCCAAGCTTTATCTTGGCACGGCACACGAGCTGCAAGCACAGCCTTCATCCTGCAAACTCTTTTCTCTGCGGGGCCAGCCCGGCTTCCCGACTGTCCCTCCGGCAGGCTGCCATCCAGCTGTGGGATGGGAAGGGTTACGGGAAGCTGCCTGTGCTGGCCAGACACCCCAATGTCTGGCCCCTTTGCTTTGGGGAGCATTTCCCTGCTTGGGGAAACGATGCATCGGCTGCTCTCCCAGCCTGCTCCATCAAAGGTAGCTCCTGCTCTGCTTCTCCCACCGCTGGCAGCTCTGCCCCCCTCCCCACAGCCTCCCACCAGCCTGGGAGGGGGTGAGCATCGGTCCCACATGGAGCCAGGCTGCTGTGGCTGTCCCTGCTGCTTGCACAGGAGCCCGGAGGTTTGATCTGCTTGCGTGAGAGGTGGTGGTGACCTTTTAATTTTAATGACAACATCCAACTGTCTGCAGTACATAGGGCAAGCTCCGGGGGGGTGAATCCCTGGGTCAGGCACTGGGCAGAGCCCCTTAAAGCTTTTTCCTCCCCAAGTGGGCAGGGGCAGCTCCTGCCGGCCATGGGTGCAGGGCTGGATCCCCACCGAGAGGATGGAGGAGGTCAGGGTGTCAGTCTGCACATCTGCTTCCCCCCCCCGCCCCCGCCATGAAAACGGGGCGTCTTTCTGGCTGCTCGCGTCTGAAAATCAGCAAAGCTGCTGTGTGTGGGCAGGGCAGGCAGCTGGGCGCTGCTTCCTTCCCTGTTGGAGCTGTCGAGTCCGGGTTTCAGTCTCTGCAGAAGCTGCTTCTGCTTCTGGGTGACTTGGGGGGGGTGGGGGGCAGCGGTCCTGTGCCGAGCCCCGGCAGCTCCCACAGCTGGGCTAGGGCTCTGTGCTGCGTTGGCTCCCTCCTGGGAGAGCTGGAAACTTCAGTCTTCAAGCTGTGTAGAGCTATATTAAAAAGACGAAGAAAAGAAACCAAGAAAAAAAAAAAAAGCAAAGAAAACCGGGACTTTTCAGCTCCTGGGTGTGATGGGAAGGGATGCTGATGTCAGTGTCTGGCAAACAGAAATAAGGATGCTTGTGTTTTGCCAGCCTCCACCCTCTGGTTTTATTATGGGCTTCTGGGTGTATTCCTTCCCAGAGGTGGCTAAATGTCCCCTGACGTGGAAATACTTTTGTATGGGTGTAGCTCATAAAATCCACGGGCTTTCGAGCAGGCAGCTTGCCACAGGTCAACGGCTCTGTGGTGCGTGACTTGGGTGTGCTTGTAGCCCACAGGAAATTCAGAATAAATCAGAATGACCCCAGCCCCTGCTGAAAGAGAAACAAGATCAGCAGATGCATAGGATGCTGTTTCAGCTCTCGGCAATGCCCTATTTTGCTATTACTGGGTACGTTGAGGGGGGGTCTCCTGAGCAAGGCAGAGGCGCTGTTAGAAGCTGCTGCATCTCCTGTAGCATGAGGGTCCGCTGCTGAATCCAGCTGCTGTGCGCGCCAGCTTTCCCCCCGCCCTAAATCCATTTTTTCCTTGTTTGTACCCAGATTCGCTACAAGGAGGAATTTGAGAAGAACAAGGGGAAAGGCTTCAGTGTGGTGGCTGACACCCCGGAGCTGCAGAGAATCAAAAAGACTCAGGATCAGATCAGCAACGTGAGTAGCTTCTAATCTCCGCGTGTGATATTGCCGTGACCTTCCTGCAGCCAGAGGCGGCTGGGGGGGCTCTGCCCACGCAGCCGGGAGCGGACCCGCACGCTGATGGCTGCAGCATCTTGAAAATCGGGCAACTTTAATTCTCCAACCCACTTGCCCAGGCACCTTGTGACCCTCTCGCACCTCTCCCGGCTTGTCCGTGCTGGACGGTGCCGCAGCTGGATCCGGAGGGGTGTCCGAGTCCTTCGCTTCTCCCGAGGTGCTCAAGCCCACGTTGACTGTGAGAAGCAAGAAGGGGAGCAGCCAGCAGAGAGTGGCATTTGGGGGGGTGAATGTGGCCCAGGGGCAGCCCCGACCACCCCTGGTTGTCACCGTAACCCGCAGCATGGGCTTGCACGGTCCGGGCTCGCCGGGGCCAGCCCCACGCTGCTCCCCCGAGGGACTCCAGCCCCTCTTGCGTTGTGTTTGTGTGTGGACAGCCCGGCCAAAGGCACACCTCTTCCTCCCGTCCCTTTGCAGCTGTGACTGTCCTCTGCCACGTTCCGCTTGCCTTGACCCCTCCTGACTCTTGCAAAGCCCTTTCCAGCCATCCGGCTGCCACTGCAGCTGTTAGTTTGTCCCAGGGCTGCACACAGTCTCCAGGGTCCCACCACCTGCTGTCACCAGCCCTGAGGGTAGGACAGGCAGCAGCATCCTACAGGAAAACCTACAGCCCACGTCTTGTGGCGGCCGCTGCACCCGAGCATCCTTGCAGGGAGCTCCTCGAGGTGCAGCTTCGCATATGCCATCATCCCGCCTCAGCCTGGGGGCTGCACAGCAGCATCCCCATCCTCCCTGGACCTTCTGGAAGGGGAGCTCTGTCCTGTGCCTGCAAAAGACCCAGCTCTCCCATTTCCAAAAAATGCTATTAAAGCCATGCTCAAGTTCAACAGCAGCTGGCCCGGCAGCTTGGGCTTCACCCGGCAGCCTCCATCCATACCCAGGTGCTGGTGGAGCGGTGCGTGGTGGCCGTGGTTGCCATGGTGAACGAGGAGGATGCACACTCGCACGTATAGCACACTCGCACGTATAGCTGCGGCACTGGGTGCGGCAGGCGTGGGGGTAGATCTGTCCCCTGCCCAAACTCCCCCCCTGCGCTCCCTGGCACAGCAGCATCTGCCTTCAGCAGAACGAAGGGAGTTAATTAACCTTTAGCCGCTGGTGAAAGGCATGTGTGTTCCTTATCAGCCCAGGAGATGTTGTGAAAGCCTGGCAGGGCTGGGAAGGCTGGATTCTCCCTGACCAGGAAACCCACCCCTGGAGCGCAGCTTTGCATGAGAAACCTCTTGAGCATCTGCTCGACAGGTGGCTTCTGCCAGCTCCTCTCCTGCCTCCAGCGCCGCAGTGCCCCGAGCTGCTCTCGCTTTTCCATCCTTCAGCATCCTTCCCTTAGGGACAAAGCCCCTGGGGTGGCAGCTGCTGGCTGCTCCCCCCTCCGGGGTGTCCAGGGGAGGGGGTCTGGGCTTGCAGGGAGAGGGAGGACCCTGCCTGCACCCGCAGTGGGAGCTCGCACACGCGTGCAGGAGCTCGCACACGTACACAAACACGAGAATACCCAGCAGGGCAGGAGGAGGTTGTTTATTCCCTCTTCTTCTGATCCCATTGTGCGGTTCTCTGGCAAGCGCTGAGCTCTCCTTGGGGAGCGCCGGGATGTTATCTGCACACCAAACCCTGGGACAGCAAGGGCTGGAGAAGGCTTGCCGCTTGGGAAAGGGACCTGGCAGGGAGATTTTTCCCTGGGGGCAGCTTCTCCTTGGAGTTGGAGCTGGCAGGAGCTGAGCACAGCTTCCCTGCCATGGAGCGGGGCTGTGGGCTTTGTTACAGAAGGCACCACTCGCTTTTTTGAGGGAATCTGTGGAGGTTTGGGGGGCATTAAATAACACAGCAGAGAGATGAAACCAGCCCGTGTCCCTCTGCTCATCCTGCTTCCCCCTTTCTCAGCCACGGTAGCAGCAGCTTCCCTGTGGGCATCTGGCTGCCAGCCTGGGGTTGCAGTGACCCACTTAATAAAGATGCCGAAACACACACACCCCTGCAGAAAGCCTGGCTCAGCAGCCAGCGTTTCCCTCCCCAGGGTGCAGCTGAGCAGCCACAGGGCAGCAAAGGGGGGTGCAGCAAAGGGGGGTGCCCAGCACGGCAGCAACCGCTGGGGCATGGGCATCTCCGCAGCACAGAGGTGCCCCAAACCATCCTTGGCTGGAGGATGTCGATACGGTCCTGGACGTGGGGAAACCCTCCTGGCAGTGGAGCTGTGCAAAGCCTGAGCCTCGGACCGCTGGGAAATGCTGTCCCTGCAGCGGCTGGGGGAGCTGGGTGCTCCCCTGGGAATGTTCTCCTTTCCCGGGAGGGTGGCTGGGCTCCAGGCTCTGCCTCCTGCCTGTGCAGAGCTCCTGCTGTAGTGCCCTTCAGTAAATAACTGTTTAACCAGCAGACAAATGGGCTCCAGGTGCTTTCCGATGGCAATGCATTCATTAACACAAGTGGCTATTAATTTTTACACCCAGGCCCAGGCAGTTGGGTTAACCCTGCGTGCTTAGTCCCATGCAGCTGGTGTGTTTGGTGGTATCTGCTTTGAGCCTCCTTCAACAAAACCCCCCCGAGGCCCTGTCACGCTTCTGTTAAAGAGAGATTTGGGGGTGGATGCTGGAGCGGTACCTTCGGTGCTGGCTGTACCTGGCGATGGGCTGGGGAGTTGCATTCGGAACTCGGCATGTGCAGGGGGGACTTCCCAACGGTGCTTTTGCTCTGTGCTCCTGCAGACTGGGGGCTTGGGGGCCTGAATCTCACCCAGACTGGAAAAAATCGCATCTCTCACCCATAGGGCACTTAAACCGCCCCTTCCCCGTGCCCCAAATGCGTCTGAGCAAATGTCTCCTTGGTCTGGGGAGATGTGGGGGAAGAAGCAGCCCCCTGGGACTGGCGGGGAGGCTGTGAGATGGCTGATGCTGAGTCCTGGGTAGCAAAAATAAGCAAGCTGGAACAAGATGAAGGATGTTCCTGGTGCTGAAGGGCTGCGGGAGCTGGTGCTGGGGCCAGGCTCAGCCTCATGGCTGGTGCTGCAGGGCTGTCCCGGCTGCGCTCTGACCTCTCCTTTCTCTCCTCTCGCTGTAGATAAAATACCACGAAGAGTTCGAGAGGAGCAGGATGGGTCCAAGTCCCAGCGAAGGTGCTGAGCCAGAGCGCAGGAACTCCCAGGAGAGCACTAATTACCGGAGACCCACAGAGCAGCAGCATCAGCCGTCTCATCACGTCCAACCCAGCAACCCAGGTAAGACGGGGGGGCTGCGGGCGTTGCAGCCTGCCCTGGTGCATGGCCCTGGGGGGCTGGGGCTGCAGCCAGCTCTTCCTCGCGAGGGGCTTCGCTGTGTCCCAGCACCAGCTAATGGACCCATCCTTCCCCCCCAGTCTACCAGCAGCAGCAGCCGTCGTCTCAGTCCTACGGCTACAAGGAGCCCGCGGCACCAGCCTCTACACAGCGCAACGCTCCTTCTGGAGGGGGGGTGAGTACAGCCAGGGGCTCACAGTGCCCACCCCAACACTGGCCCCCCGGTTTCCACCCCTCCGGGTCAGGGTTTGCTCTGCTTGCCCCCCACTCCTGCGCAGGGGAAGAGCAGATTTAAAGGGGCTGGCGGGTGTAATGCTGGGTGCCTGGTTTCTGCATCCTTACCATGCATTACCAGCATCCCTGTGCGATGCCCAGTAACAACCTCCTGGATCCAGTATGGCTCTTGCGTGGGGCTCGGCACGGCTCCTTGCCCTGGGACACCCCCCGTGGGTGGCAGCTCTGCCCGTCCAGGGCAGGACATGGGGAGGGTCTGTGCCCGCTGACCCCTCTCTCCCCACAGAAGCGTTTCCGTGCTGTCTACGATTACAACGCAGCTGACGAGGACGAGGTCTCCTTCCAGGATGGCGACACCATCATCAACGTGCAGCAGATCGACGACGGGTGGATGTACGGCACGGTGGAGCGCACGGGTGACACGGGCATGCTCCCCGCCAACTACGTGGAGGCCATCTGAGCCGCGGGAGGGGACAGGGCACGTGGCTGACAGCCGAGCCCCCAGCCCGCGCCGGCCCGTGTGTGTGTGTGTGCGTCTCTCTGCCCCAGCATCCCTTATCCCATGTGCTCTGGCAATCGCCCGCCGGAGCCACGTCCTGACGTCTCGGTTACTCTGTGTTTCTGCAGCCGCCTCCGGTTTCTCTTGCCAATTTAGCTTTGTTCTAGCTCTGTCGGGACTGAGGGACTGTCTGCAAGGGATGTTGGGGACTCGAGAGACCAAACCACTGCAGCTTTCCTTCTCCTTCGGTCCCCCTCCTCTCCAGCCCGCCTGGGCTCTGCAGCATTTCCTGGCCAGGGGAAGCAACCGGAGTTGCCGGGACCTCAGCAAAGGGAGGAGGAGACCATCTGTTAGGACCAAATTCCCCCCGCTCTGGCAGGGATGGGCAGAGGGCAGCGATGTCTGCGTGGACGAGGTGAGGGATGCTCATCCCGAGGGCTGACGGGAGGGATGGGCTGGCAGCCTCCACCCTGCACCGCTCTGGCTTGTGCCGTCGCTTCTCCCGGCTCCTCTGCGCAGCATTTCCATTCGGTCTTTGCTCCCTTCAGTCCTCAAAACAGAAAAATATTCGCAGTCAAGATCTTACACAGAATCTTTCTTTCTCCTTGGGATTCAGAGCGGCTGCTCTGGACAACCCTGGAGGCAGCTCTTGCTGCGTCTACCTGGGGCTCCAGCTGCCTCGTCCCACCTCCCTGATCCCTCCGGGGCCGAGCTAGGGCTGTGCTGGCGCAGGTAAAGGAGTAGCCGCAGCGTTGCTTTGCCTGGAGGTTGCTGCTCCCACCTGAGGGCTGGAGATGGGCTGAGCTCCCCGCTCCTCTGTGCTGAGGAGGGAGAACTGCGACACCGAGACCTCACGTACCCCCTGCAGCACCAGATTTCTCTCTTTTTGGGGCCAGGGTCTGGGGGTCCCCTGGGCGCCGTGTGCTGGGGCAGCCTCTTCTTCTTAGCAGTGGTCACTCGCCAGATTCACCGAGAATCTTCCTGCTTTTCTCTTGCTGCTGCTGGGCTTTGGGAAGCCTCCTGAGCCCCCCACCTGCTGGGTAGATGGTCTGGGGAGCCAGCAGGATCAGCCCCATCCCTCTGCCTCTTCTGAGCCACGTGTGAAAGATCCTCCCCTTCTGTCACCGTGCTGGGGACCATCCTGGGTGACTGTCCCCTCCGCAACTTGGTCTTGAGTGGCAGAGACTGGGGTATGGTGCCCCGAGCCACCCTGCACCTCTTGGTACTCAGTGGCGGTGCCTTTTGGGATCACATCATGGACCAAAATCTCAAAGCACATCCCTGTCCCCTCCTCTTTTGTGCTCCGAAGGTCCTGGAGCTGGGCAGGGGCATAACTGGAAGCCTGTGCAGGGAGGGCAGGAGCAGGATGCTCCTCTCCCGGGTCACAGAAGCCAAACGTTGGGGCAGCGGTGATGCCTTCGTGCTGCCTCCGGTGCTCCCGCTTCCCCGCGCCTGCTCACAGCCCTGGTGCAGCCTGGACCGCAGAGATGGGGCAGCCGGAGGGGATCGTCCCCTTGCTGGGCTGCGCCATGGGGCCAGGATGCTTCCAAGGGAAAGCTGCTGCCTTTGCTATTCCTAAAGGAAAAAAGGGAATATAGGGACCAAAGCAGCTGAATTGAGACATTCCTTGGCTCTGTTTTGGGGACACCTCCTTGGGGACGGTGTCGCAGAGGAAGAAATAATCCCACTGCCTCGCACTTGCAGTTCCCTTTCTCAAAGCACACGGGGCTGCAGGGCTGGTTTGTGGATGGTGCTGAGGTTGGGGTAACCGGAGCTGGGGGCTGCTGGAGCAAATGCTGTTCTGGTGGGGAGGGGGTTCCTGGCAGGGCAGAGACCCGCTGGGAGGGCATGAGCTGGGGAAAGGGGAGTGTTTTGCTCCTGGCCCGTTCCCCAGCCAGAGGCAACAGGAGCGGGAAGAGTGATGGGGGGCTCCTGGCACCGTTGTCCCCTCGGGGTGAAAGCAGGACCCCAGAGCAGCCGGGATGGGCTTTACGGGATGGGAATCCCAGTTGGTGCTAAAACAAGTGAGCACAAGAGCAGAGGAGAGGGGGTGGCTGGGCCGGGAGGGGGGAGTCCGCATCTCCCTGCTAATCCTCTTAATCACGTTCTTGTCTGGGAATGGGGAGGGAGCATCAGTGTGAATAAACCGTTTTTTAATGGACCAAATAACACAGGCAATTACGTTTTCGTATACAGACCTTTTTTTAATGCTACCTTGAAACCATTGTCCTAATTCTCCCCTCCCATGCCCTGCCCCTTCTCCCCTGCCATGGGAAACAAACCTCTTACTGCTTGATTTCTGCCTTTTCTCTCAACTTATGCACTTTTTTGCCTTTTTTCATAGCTGAAAAGCACCTAAACCTGTATTTAAAATAAATAAATAAATAAAATAGTAAAAAAAAAAAAAAAAAAAGAAAAATTAAAAGCTAAATTGCTTCTCATCACGTGTAAAATAGACCTTGTCCATCCCAGCTTCCCCGGTTGCGTCTCAGTGCTGAGCTTAGAACGTGTTTTTTTCCGGATCCGTCGCTTGATTGGGGTTTGTCCTTGTGTACTCCTTCCCGTCGGGTTGAGCACCCACCAAAAAAAAACATTATTTGGCCTTTTTAACCAAACCATCGAATGGAACAAACCAACCAATTCTCTTCCCGGTTTACTCGAATTAAAAATAAAAGTATAATTTTTACCTGCCAATTGTGCTGGCTTTGATTGCGGTCTCTTTTTCTGGCTGTTTTCCTGCTCCCTTGGGACACGGTGGGGATCTCAGGTCTGGGGGTGGCTGCAAGAGCTGGGGTCCTCGCTTCTGCCTGGCTTCCCTGGGAATGGGAAGCTGCATCCCTGGGAACTGACCTGGGGTGCAGCTTCTTGGTTCGTCCCTTGCTCTCAGCATGGCTTGAACCCAAGGGATGCGTTCGAAGCATTCAGAGACCTACTGCGGCGTGTCCGGCTGATGTGCTGCGCCCACCGGGTACCATGGAGCCCCGGGAAATCATCCTCAGAATTCAGCTGTGAGCCACATTGGAGAAACCCTCGCAGGGAGCAGGGTAGAGGTGCAGGCGATGCCTCCCCCCTTGCTGACCCACTTGGGGGTCTTGCTCTCGGAGGCCAAATGCCGGCTACAGCGTGGATCTGGGATCTGCTCGGTTCAGCTCTGCCGGTGACTGCTCCGGAGACCAGACCCACCCAGGGAAATGGTCAGCTTTGCTGTGGGCAGCATAGCAAGGGCACTGAATCCCAGCTTTTCCCAATCTCTCTGGGACCACAGCACCACGACAGCCGGGTCCCCCAGACCCCAGCCAGCCCTCATGCTCACAGCGCAGCTGGCGACTCCTTGGCTTGGCCGCTGCAGCCTCTCAAGGTGGGATTTTCAGCAACTACAGCATTTAGCAGTGGGAAAAGAAAATCTTGGGAGGTGTGTGGAGACGGGTATTATTTGCCTTAGTGGCACTAGCCAAAAAAATTAAAATAAAAAGGCTCCATGGCTGTTGCTGCTCACTGAAAAGTATTGCTTTAAACCATACTGAAGCAGGTGGGGTGACACTGAAAGCCGAGGGTGCTGTAGTACCCCAGGAGCACCAGGCTCTGAAAGGTGAGAGTACAGAGTGGTCCTGACCCATCAACATGGCTTTGCGATGGCCAAAGCTCATTTTTGCTGCTTTCCCCATAGGGTGGGCCCTTTCCCAGCTGCAAACGGGGGGGTCACATCACTGTAAGCACCCCAATAAACTGGGCAGCAGTTTGGGTAGGAAGAAGCAGGGGCAAAGCAGCCCTCCCGCAGGCAGGCAGCGGCCCTGGGGAGCCCAGCTCGCGGGTCTGGGCTGGGTGAGCGCTCCGCCACCCGTGCGAGGCTGAAGCCCCATCTGACCGCCTGCGTTTATCCCTTTATTTTCCGCCTGCTTGCTGGAAAGCGGCTCCGTCAGCTCCGGCATCATCTCTCCATCCTGAGCAGAACGAGCTGTGCTCCGGCTGGGAGGGGAGGACGCAGCGGCTGAGCCGCAGGGGCTGGCGACCGAAGCGGCGGCTCTCTGCCGAGCATCCCCTTCCCACGCCACGGGGAGCCCGGCAGCCCCTGCCCCACCGGCTCCTGCCTCACCATGCTGGATATTTTCATCTTGATGTTTTTTGCCATCATCGGCCTGGTGATCCTCTCCTACATCATTTACATGCTCTAGAGCGATGCCGGGGAAGATGCAGCTCAGCATCAGTCTTGCAATCGAAACATCGTCCAGGTGAGCCGATTGCTCCTCGTCCCATTTAATTTCTGGGAAGGAACGTATCCAAGGAGCGGGGAGGGGGGGAGAGGGGATAGTTTGGGTTTTAATGCTGTTATCTTTGGCTGCTGCTCCCTCTGCCTGGCCGAGGCAGCTGAGCTGTTTCCTGCTCAGGGCTGGAAGGAGGGCACCAGGGTTTATTTTATAAATCAGGCCACCTCGCCCGCTGAAACGTGCGCTGGCTCTTGCGTGGCTGCTGGGTTCTCCCTGCCGGGTTTATCAGCCCTTCCCCATTTGGAAAAGCTGCTCTCTGGCTTTGGTAGCGCTGCAGCACGAACTTGTGGCTTTTGTTCCCAAGAGGGAGAGAAATAAAACAGCTCAGGGGAGAAGCAAGAAGGGATCCCGGTTGCATCATTTTAAAGGAGGCAAAGGGAGGGGTTCCCAGTGCCTCTGCCCCCTCCCGTGCTGGCAGGAGGGGGGCTGCTGCCGCGTCCTGGGCTCCCACACGCTGCCATTCCCACCCTTCCCCATCTCCGGGTGTCCCGCAGCTCTGGGGCCCAGCTCAGACAAGCCTCTCCTTTCTCTTCCACAGCCACCGCCTTGTCCGTCTCCCTCGGAGCCTTCTGGAAAAAGCGTTAACCCTCTGCGAGCAAACGGGGAGCGAGCAGCCGTGGCTGGGTTGGCACCGGCGCTGTGGAGGGGGCCGAGGAGGGAAATGGGGTGGCAGGGGAGAGGGCTGCCAGGTGACACCCCGCTACCGAGACATGGGTCGTTCCCGGTGACGCACGCCTCATCCCGGGGGGATACAAAGGGTTCTGCCCCCTGCCGTGTGGCGTAGCCCCTCGGGATGAGCGCTTCCGAGGTCGGTCGTTTGGGTTTAATTTTAGAAAAGCACTTATATTTTTAACGAAAACTGTTCCAGGAAATTAAATAAAGAGGAATGATAAGGGAGAGCGAACATGTCTGCTGGGGTTGACTCTGCCGAAAGGTGTCCCCATGCATCGACCGCAGGGCTGGGGCGCGCAGGGCTCCGGGAGCACACCCCGCTTCTGCGGAGAGACGCGGGGCAGCCTGCGAGCCCCCAGAGCGATGAGACATCGGCAAAGCGTGCGGAGACACCTCTGCGTCCCCCAGCATGGGCAGCAGCTGCTCCGGAGGGGTCCCTGATCCTCTCTGGATTAAGAGTCTGAAGCAGGCTGTCTCCTGCCCGAGCCGTGGCTCACCCTCACTGGTGTTCAGGGAAGATCTGGGAGGTCTCAGTTAATCTCAGCATAGAAAAAGGAACATTTTTAATATGATGGAAATTTCTGTGGGATGGAAAGAACATTTCAGAGCTTAATTTCCCCCAGCTTGGAGAGGTCTGGGAAGGTATTTGGGGCATCAGGAGGATTTTTCCTGTCCTTTTATGAAGCCCTGCATCAATCCCTGCCCTTACACTGTCAGTCACACTCAATGCTGTTTTCAGGATGAAAGTTTCATCCTCCTAGAAGACAAAATATTCATACACCTGGTCTTTCCCTGGAACATTTTTTTTCTAAGCAATAAACATCTGAAACATCTGTAACGGGAAAAACTGTTCATGCCCCATTAGTTAACGATGGCACCATCCAATAAGTGGGTGTGGGAGAACAGGATCCAGGGAGAGCAGGGGCTGTGCGGGCACTGCCAGGGTACACGGGAATCGGTGGGTAAGACTTTCAGAAGATGGTGTTTACAGAAAGAAGAGGGATTTCAGAGTCTGGGAATGCTGGATGTGGTTAGTGCTGCCAGCTGAATATTTGACACTGCAATTTCCTGTTAGTAAAACTCCTGAGAGAAACACAAAATTGGTGACTTTGCTCCCGAGCGTGTTCTCAGTGCACCAGCCTCAGCCCCAGCTACCCAGGGCCGTCCCTCGCTGCTGAGCCCTGGAGATGCAGAAAAGCTTCTCCTTTCTCCACCACCAAATATAGTCGAAAATCAGAAGCTTGAAATATTCTGGGAGGAATTTCTTCAGACATAAGTCATGTTCTCAATAACCTCCGCTTCGTGAGTCTGTATCTGATGTCAACATCTGCAGTGATTAAGAGAGAGTGAGTAACGAGGAATGCATGGAATGGAAACTCAGCTGAGTGTGAAACCAGGAACAGTAATTTTCTCTTACTCCGAAGGCTCCTCTTCCCTCGGAGGGCCTTACAAATCCATCAGCTATGCATAACAATCCCTTCCTCCGTGCCCCAAATCAGCCAGCTCCGTGCTGGAAGGTGAAGCGACCCAGCCCAGCAGCTGAGAACTGCAAAGGGATTGAAACCGCCAGGCAGGAGAGGTGTTTGCAGACAGGCAAAGGGCCGCAGCGGACAGGGACAGCTCTTTAGCAGATGGGGTCCGGTTCTCCGGGGCTCAGATTGCAGTCAGGGTGCAGCCCAGCGCTGAAAAGAGCTGCACTGGCACGGGGGGGATTTTGCTTCTCAGCCTGGGAGGGTTTTATCGACTGCCCACGGCAGCAGTTAAAATTTGGCAGCAGAAGGAAAAGCACCATTTTGTCAAGTATCACTGTCCCAGCTCCTCTGGCACATGGTGCTGCCCGGGGCTCCGCACCTGGATGCCATTAGCCCAGCGGTGTTTAATTGCCAGAGCCCATCAGAGGGTGCTACTGGAAAAGGAGGCTGCAAGGCTGGTGTCATTTTCCAGTTCAAACAAAACTGGTTTGGGAAGTACCGCTTGGGTGGGTTTGAGCTTTGATCCTTTGGGGAGGAAAGTCCTCGTCTGGTGGAAACACCGGTGGACATATGAATGCTGTAAAAACTAATGCTAAACACTTGCTGAGCTATTGGGTATGTAAGAAAAAAAGCAGTTAATAATAATTAATAATGCCATCAATAATTCACAATCGGAAGCCAAGTAAAACTTCCATTCCTGAAGGATCTGCTGCGAGGCCGAGCTAGTGCCGGCAGAGCTGACATTTCATCTTTGTTGACTGCTGCCAGTGAATCAAAGAACTTACTTTTCCTGTATTGCTGCGCTCACATAATGGCATCCCTTGTGATGGGCTGTAATTTATTGCCGCTGTGTCCTCGGTCCCGGGAGATGAGACAGGCAGAGAAGCTTCGCCAGCCCTGTGGTCTTTGTGTGGCAGCGCGGCGAAGCAGCATTACACACCAGAAATACAATGGACCGAGAAGATGCGGTGGCTCAAGGCTCCACTCCATTCTTCTGGATTCCAGCTATTGAGATTATTTATCGGCAGCGATTCCTGTGCGTAACGGGAGGGACAGCTAACGATCTGGGCCGTAGCATTCCACCTCAGCGGCTTCTTGGCTGCATTTCCCTGTCGCTGTACGCACTGCGAGTCTGTTTTCTCCTCATATTTTGGGTTCCTTAGGGATCACTTTGGAGGCATTCAGTTCACTGGCTAGGTATCAGACAAATAGTCTTGCATCGTGCTTAGTTCAGAAATAATACGTAGCTGCAGCACAGCTGTAGTATTGCAGCGTGCTCTTCAATATAACCTTCAAACAGGGAGAAAAAAGAAGGGATGTAAGAAGGAATTGCTTGCAGACACTCCTCTCAGGGAAGGTTTCACCTCTGCCATCTACTGGCACACTGCAAAGATCCTCTACAAATTTATATCCCGTATCTACTCCTTAATGTAGTCAAATCCTGCCTGTAATTGTATATTCAACAAATGTCACAAGAATTTTTAACATGCAAACTTCCAAGCAGATCATTACAGAGCTGCTGTCGGGTCATTACTGATGAAATCAAGTGGGGGCAGCTGAGATAAATTGGTACCACTTTAGCTGTTTCCAGCAGTTGAAGACTGGCTTTCAAAGTGAAACCTGGCTCCCTGCAGCTAAAATCTGGTCCTGAAGGAACACTAAAACATTTAGGAAGTGATTCAGGTGGAGAAGGCGGCTATTTAATAATACGAAGAAAACAGCCAAGTTGTAAACAACACACAGTAAAGTAAGTGATTTTTATTATGTGTTACTTACTTTTGTTTTGAAGGCAATACAGCAGAAAATCAAAACCTCTTATAAGTAGCAAACATTTATATACTTCAATGAAACGGTGATCTTAGCCTATGTGTGTTTAACGTGTGTCTTCAACTTAGCTAAGTCCTATAAAGGCAAATACACTTCAACAGTTCAGTTATAAGACTGGGCAGGGAGAGGGATTTGAAGTTTCTTCTGCTTTATGGTTAAAAGGCACCAGTAGTTTGAGGGGGCAAAAAACGGCCTTGCTTGATCAAAGCAGTTAAATTGCTTTCAGGAATCACCTCTCTCTGCTAAAACTGTGTGTGCAATTTACGGAGCGCTTCTGTCGCAGAATGTAAGAGTTAGCGAGAGAGATCCTGGAAAAATGTAGCTGTGCTTCTCTAATTATGTCTGTCTCTTTCTCCTCCGATTCCCAAGAGAAAACAAAATTAAAAGATCAAAATGTTTTTGGTTCTGAACTAAGCTAACATACTTCAATTTGTGTATGCACATCAAATATGAAAACCATGTCACTTTTATTGTGTATGCAAACATACACAGTGGGAAAAGAATGCAGTTTATGTTCCCAAACGAGAGGCCCCCAGCCTGCTTCCTCAGCGCGTCTTAATGCAGCCTCAGAGGAGCAAAACACACACAACTCCACTGCGAATGCTTAGAGGTCCCCAATGGTTCCATGAGCTCATTCAGCTGGTCTGACATGTATGTCACTGGCTTCTCCCACTGCCACTCCAGCTCTTACTGGAATGGAAAATTAAAAATTAATTGGGCACTGCTTTGCGAATGTTTTAAAAAAAAAAAGAAAAAAAAGAAAGAAAAATCCAGCAGGAGTAGAGCAAGAGTCGGTGAAATTCAGAGCATCAAAGGGTGATGGTGTTGTTTCTCATGGTCAGGTACAGGATTTCTTTATGGAAGTTTGCTTGTGCGTTTATAAGGTGAAACAAATTCATAAAGCTGCTGTCCTCTTCATCACGATCCCCTACTAGGCCAAAGAAAACAATTTTTAAATTATTACTAACACTAAAGGACTTCTTTGGAGATAAATCTTACTCATTCAGTGTTTTCGGCACAGGCTGAATCAGCAGCCTCTGCTTAGATTTATGAGGCATCAACTACCGCACCTGATGGCAGGACAGCTGTGAAATAACACAGGCCACCCTCTCCAAAATTCCTTCACCAGCTTGTCCAAAGATGGACAAGAACAATTGTGCGTTAAGACAAAAATCTGTCCTCAGCGAGCAGGCTGTTCATCTTTACAGCTTGCCATCGTAATCAGTTTTGAGGTTTTATCAAGGCTGACAAGCTGTGGACAGGGAGCAACTGCAGCTTGTGGAGTTGAACCGGCTGGCAGCTGCTCAGCGCCTGTGTTTAGACACAGCCCAAAAGGACCTCAGGCCCAGCGCTCTGGCAGGACTAGGAATCTCTGAGACAAGAGAGAACGGTTAAAATAAACGTGTCTCCCAATTATGACACTTGATTGATTATTTTACACTACCAAAAAACTTCAGGCGCTCTGATATTGTTCCGCCTGGGGAGGGATGGAGGGAGGACAGGCTGCAATGCCATGCTGCCTTGCTTGATGCCTTGGTCAGTGCCAGCTCCTGATTAAAGAGCTCGTCCTGGCTTGCAGACCCACGGGCTTACCGGACAGTACTGCCTGTAACATGTCCATGATCATGTGGGCAAAGGCGTTCTCCACGCACTGCAGGAAGTTGTTTCTCTCCCCTGGAGTGTTAAAAACTTTGCAGACCTTCTGCATCATTTTTACTGCCCAGTCCATGCAGTATAGGTCCTTCTCACAGACCTGACATACACAGGAAATATTAGAAACAAGCTTTTCATGAGGAGCACAAGGTTATAAAAGGCAAGATTAAATTGTAGAATTAACTATTGATTCTAATGAATGACTGGATCAGTTGCAGATGTGGCCTGGAAGATTGGGGTTTGTTATGAGGACATAGAGGTTTTTCTTATTGTTGTTAACAGAGACACTTCTTGACCTTTTGCTAGTGGGACTGCTCGAGGACAGGCTTGCTGGCTTGCAGAGATGTGCTGGACAGGGCCCAGAGGGTGGAAGAGTACCAAGCCTCTTGCTGGACTTACTCCTGGTGTGTGGGAGTAGGTGGGGAAACTGTTTTCAAGTCTGAAAAAGCAAATCCCGGGGTAACGAGACAGAAGGCCTGAGCCTGCTCTGTTCAGTAGTACTCACCAAAGCCAGGAAGACCATGAGCCTGGCTAACTCGACGGCTCTCCCATTCACAGCTTTACTGGCCATGAAAGTGAAGCAAATGCTGTTTCCGCTCAGAATTAGAAGCCGAGCGTTGTTCTCCATGAGCCACTCCCGGGGAACAACTTGGTAATAAAACAGAGAGAATTTCAGCAATCTTTGAACAAAAAGAAAGGAGTGCCATAATAACTGTTCTGGAAGGTGTGAATTTATGAATTGTTGGCTTTGATAGCTACCCAGAATTTGTGAGGGGATACCCTCTGGAATACCATTGCAGCAATGAACTCATACAAGCAATTCCTACCGGCGATACAGTTAGAACTCTTCACAACAGCTTATGTGATACAATCTCACCCAAAACTAACTTTCAATGGAGCCGTTAACATTGTTCAGTAAAATTTTGGCTTGAGCAAACATTATGTTTTCAGTTTAGACAGCTTGGACATTTCCTCAATAACAGCTAGATGAGCCTTGAATTTTAAAGGCCTGCATGGATTCTTAAAATATTTCACCATGGGGAAAGACAGCCTGAATTTGTAAGCGGTGCTGGGTCTCTCTCGTCCCCAGCTACTGCCTGGCTTCCAAGTGTAATGACTTTTCCAGTTACGCCACAGCTACCGTGAGGAATATCGCAGTCGGTTTCTCAAGGCACCTGTGCATCTGAAACACACTTATTGCCAGATTTGGAGGGCATGATCCCAGAATCCTATGGATTAATGACAAAGGCAAAAACACACCTGACAGCTCATCCACAAGACTGATAACATCATCTGCTGTCCATTCTCTAGCTTCTGTATCATACAGCAGTTTAATCGCATCTGCTAGACCTTTCAGACTGGTCTCATCTGTTGGTCCTTCTATCATCCTCTGCCAAACCACGTGTCCTGAGCAATATATTAATCACAACTGCTATTAAGTGACAAGGTGATTTGATTTTTTTTTTAAATGAGGAAGGTGCTAAACCGGGCCTTACAGCAGAATCAGAGGAGAGGAATTCAGGTAACACAACTCAGTCTTTGGGACAGTGAGATTTTTTTTTTTTTTCCATCTGTCATTTTAGTAGGGACAGTGGTAGCTGCAGCGTGAATCAAAGGGTTATTTAAAGGAACCCAGGTCTAATAATTAAGTAAGAAAACATGCTTGTCTTCAGGGAAACAGATGCTGCTTTGAGGTGTATTCAAGCTAACTCTAAGCAGGGGAGAATAGAGGAAAAGAGGTGCAATTTCTTCACTTGAATTATAACTTTTTTATATATACAAGGTGTGTAGATATATATATATATACACACATACATATAATTTCTGTTTCTTACGTATGTTAGTGAGGCCTGGTTAAGCAGAATTATTTTTTTCTAGGCAATATAATTACACTTTATTTGCATAAAGCTCGGTTTTCAGAAATGCTGCACTCTGCAAGGAAATCTAATTCTCAGGGAACAAACTTTGAAAATTAACCCCCCAGACTACTCGCCGTCAAGAGAGGACACTGGCCCAAAGATGATATACAGCAGGCGAGCTTGATTAACCATGGGCCATGGCTTTAAAATACGAGTCAACCAAAATGCAGAATCACTCCGACGATTCCAGTGGTTCAACAAGACGCTACGACAGTATAACCTTATCCGCAGCTCTAGCTTTCGGGCACTTCCTGGGGTAAAAGAATGCAGATATTATAAATCCATTAAGCCTCGTGCGATACAGATGATCACTTTTTTTTTTTTTCCATAGGAAGAGAAAGAATGATTTCCTTAAAGCTGCCTAAGAACATCTAGGGTAAATTCTCAGCTGTTACTTCCTGAGTCTGGCACTTTTGGGTACATTGCACTAATTCAGGCCACAGAATCTATCAATGCACTCTCTGGTACCCTTCTGCAGCAACTCATGCATGTCTTCAAGGGCACTCAGCTACGTTTTTTGGTTTCTGGTTTTTGGCATCAGTAAGTGGAAATAGGAGGAAGAGTATATATGGCTGTGTATGAAGTGTTCCACAGAAATACCCAGTTCTGTGCTGGGTAACAGGAGAATTTCTTGAGAGGCATGTGACACATCAGTGTTCCAGAAATATTAAACCTAACTTTTTACCGCGTCGCTTTATTTCTGTGTTGGTTCCTTTCCCATTGATTTCACTGGCGTTGGTGTATAGTAGGGAAGATTCAAGTCCGTGTTACTGTTTATGTATATACATAACGTATGCATTGGTTTGATAATGGATTGATTCAAAAAAACCTAAACACCTCTCAAGATAATTCTCTTTGCTGCAGGATAAGTGTCAAAGACAAAAGCATTTATCTTTGTTTTTGCTGAAGGAAAGATAGCTGTATTCATCTATATGAAAGCCAACTATTTGCTTTAGAGTGCCCACTTCCGGCGTCGTATCGGAACATCGCTAAGAGAACATATGCAAGAGTCAGGAAAGGATTGGCACTACAAGGCTTAGCTGAGCTAAAAAGTTCTCAATTCTAGACACATTTTGTTTGCAGTAATGAAGATCCATTTTCTGCCTTCTCCATGATAGCACATTTTGATTTTGTAGAACATTTGTCTGCTTTGATGATTACCTGGTTTGCTGCTGACAACTGTCTGTACTTTATGGGCTAAATTGCTCAGCTCACAGAGGAAATTAAAAACCCGGTGACACTCTAGTTCATCCCAGCCTGCTGTTAGGATCTGAAGATGGCAAAAGAAAGGGGGTAAAAATGAAGATGTTGAGCCATAGATTTAGGTCACAATGCCATTTCTCACATTAGATAAATACAATCTGTCCTGCAATTTGTTAGAAGAGCAGAGAGGGAAGGCGTCATACCTGGAGTGTGGTGTCTGCACAGCATCTCCCTGATGAGTGCAGGGAAACCATTATTTGCTACAGAGGTGCTGTACATTATGGCAGGGGTTTTACTTAAGGTTATTGCAGCCCAGAATCAAAAGCTGCTAATGGTGTTCCACATTCAGGGCCAAGATCTTATTTTTGAACCTTATGTGAAAAAGTACACAAAGGTATTTGCTACAAAGACAAATGTCCCAGCACAAATAATTATCTGTAACTCTAAACCACAGAAAGATAATAACTTTTTTTTGTATTATCAAATACTTTAATGCTGCATATGTATACAGCACCTGTACGCACAAGTTTCTAAGACTTAAATGCATTTAAAATGTGCTCAAAACGCCTGTTCTTCTAAGACAGAATTTGTTTCTGCATATTTTATTTTTTCCCTAACAAAGTTACTCTCCAGTAAAGCCTCCATTACTGCAATTCTAACTCCTCACAATCAAATATTTCAAGTAGTGTTAAAAAGGTCCTACCCTTAGTGTTTTACTTTACATACAAACATGATTGCATGTTTGCAATCACAGTAGTTATTACAGTACATAAGCTGTGGTCTGATGTACTAATTCATTTGACACTGATTTTTATTTTTAATTAATTTTAAGCTACCACAAGTTAACAGAAATATTCTGGCACATGATGTGTATAGCCATCTCCTTTTTAAACTAAAACATCTCTGCTCTTGAGTTGTGAATTTGAAGCTGTGTAATAAAATGCTCCCCTTCTCCCATGTCTTCTTAGATAATAAATCACTAATCAAAATCCATACTGGTTGGTAGTGAAATCCAGACCAAGGAATTCTCAAGAGTCACATCAGCAACTTTAACAACCAGAAAGGAAATTCAGAGAACTGTGTGAATAAATACCTTCCCCCACTACACCCCAAGGCTCAAAACCATCTTATACTTCTAAATATCTTGCAAAAACACAGATTAATTTAGAAAAATGTCTTAATTTTCTTTTATATTTGTGATACTTGCCTTCTTTCCATAAAGATACTGTACCTGTAAAAATATCCCATAGCACTGTAATCCTAAACAATGCAAAGGACTCGGACACCCATTAAGTTTAAAACAGGAAACCTGCAAGTGCAAAACACTAGTAATTTATCTTCACTGACCATAAGCTAATTCCTGCAATTGCAAATGCTCTGTACTACTGTGTACTTCGATACTGATTAGAGAGTTACGGAAGGATTCCCTTCCCTTACTGTATAAGGAAACAAGTTACTGTGCCTATGTTATAGCACCGGTGTTACAGCTTAGCATTAAGTTCAAAACTGTGGTCAAATGGGTGTGTAAAAGGTCTCTAAGAGGAGCAACTCTGTTTTCAGGAGGGTAACGTTTCTATGAAGAGCTGTGCTCTCACACTGCAAAATTTCTGGTAGTCCACAAACTGAAGGAAAGTTGAAATCCACAGATCTTGGAATATGAAATCTCGGTAGAACAGCCTTGTGTTCAATATGCTGGCTTAGGCTTTTCTACTGTTATTAAAAAGAGACTGATGTTAAATCAATAAATACTACACAGTAGTAATGAACTCCAGCAAAGGGATAGTAAAAGGCATAATTCAGCCAGCAGCTGCCTTATAGAAATGGTATTGTAAGCGCGAGGGACAATTCGAAACATCAGTTAAAGGAACGTCAACTTACTTCTGAGAGAATCTTGTGTGTATACTTTAGCCTATCTTTTGTAGGTAATAGAAGCGTGCATCTTTTAAGCAACAATCCTGTGAACAAAATGAATACATATACACCTATGAGTATACATACATGGCACAAACATCACTGAGTTAGCTTAAGCATTCGCATCACACACGTGCACGCACCAGTGAGGAAAAGCTGCTACTGCAAGGCAAAAAGAGCAGCACAAAATAGTAATCGGTGCTTTGGAGAAAGGATGTATACGCTTTTGTAGAGGGGACATCCTTTACTAAAGAAATGTTGTCAGGGAGTATGGGAGTATGTAGGCTTCCTATGCCATAACTTGTTTACTGTGTTGTTTTAAAGTCCCTGTTAGTCACAGTTGGAGCCCTATTAAAATTACTATATTGGTTTTAGAATTACAGCTGTTAAAAATATTGGAAATAAATGTTACTTGTTGCACCTCTTTTAACAGTACCCTGGGGAACGCTGGTTTTCCCCTTACATCATGGAAAGCCAAGCTTCCAAAACTTTTTTCAAGATAGCCACGTGCTCTAAAAAGAAAATATTCTAAACTGTGTTAATGTAAAACATAGCTAAGAGGTAAAATTATTTTCCTATATAGGACTGAAATGGTATGTGTTTAGGATGTTAAAGACTGGAGTTTATTATAGTGTGGAACAGCTGTTTGTTAAGCAGCATTTTTTTCTATACTACTGAGAGAAAATGGGTTAACAGCCTGCTCTTCAAAAACTTTTACCAGAATAAAATATATACATCTTGTTTGTTAATGAACCAAGAAATCCAGAGAAGAGCATGTATTGGGGGAGGGGGGGAGTGGCAGAATAGGACTTTTTTTTTTTTCTGAATTTTCAGTCTCCCAAAACATATATAATTTCTCCAATGTCAAAAACTACTTTATGCATTTATCGTGGTTCTAAATTGACTCTTGCCTTATTTAGAAGTGCGTTAGCATTCCTACATGACAGACATAATTTATTCATCAGGCTAGGACATGGTCCAAAGCTCAGTCAAGTCAATTTTCTACTGACTAGATTGGACTTTGGAGAGAAGTCCCTGCAGAATAGTTGAAACCGTTAAGACAGTGTTGTTGCAAATCAGCTGCAAAAAATTATGTTGAGTAAAAAAGGTTGAGGAAAAGGTACTGTTCCCGGTGTTACACAGCAAAATCCCCGCTGTGCAGAAGGACAGTGCCACCATCATTTACAACTCAAGTCCATTTTAAACATTAAAAAAAATTCTGACCCCGTTACAAGTACTGGAACATTTTTACCATGGACTTGAGTGGAGCCAGACCCCTCTAAGTGAGATTTATGTAATACGGAGACCCTGATCAGGCTTTCTGAACAGGAATGAATTTTTCCCATTGAGTCCAGTCTTTCCTGCTGTAAAGTAAATATTGATTTTGTAACTAACCTCTTACCAAAAACGTTCTCTTGAGCATTCCACTGATGACACAGATATTGCCAATGATCTTTATATTTTGAGTATGCCATGTTTTTTACTACTAGACCTGCTATAGCGATGGGTTCACACCGCCATTTAAAGAAGTTGTTGCCATTTTGTGTGTGATTACTACAAAGGCCAAACTAATTTTGATTTATTTATTTTTTTAAGAATTGTAGGGGTTTCAGGCTTCATTTTAAAAACAAACCATGAAGATTATTTTAAGATACCTCAAAACCTACATGGCTTGCTTACAATAGGAGGTCTTTGGTCTAAATGACTTTAACAGCGCTCCTTTACCTTGCGTATGCCTTTTATTTCATGTCTTGAGTTCAAGCTATACTTACAATTCTGCACCTAACCATGGCATCATTTTATTCTCTGTCAAATAAACAATGGGTTTTTTAATCAGAGAGGTAACAGTAATTAGATCAAATTATGTCTTAATTTAATTTGCTTCTCTGATAGAATGCTTTAGAATGAATTAGAATCAGTGTGTTTTAAAAATTAGAGGGAAAGTTAAAAAGCAAACAGTTTTGAATCTGAGGCTGTACCGCACTCCTCATTACCATCAAACCAGTGATATTTTGATTTGGACTTCTATTACGCTGCGCCAAAAAAAGATCTGAGCAGCTGAAAGAAAGAGCAGGTGAATCTTTTCACCCAGAAAGGGTTTAGTTAGCACACGGTATACCATGACAGCAGAAGTGTAGGCATTTTCACATTGCCTTTAAGCTAAGAGTGAGAGGAAAATGTGTTCTTCATGCCCATTTCACTCTTCGAACTCTGATACAAAGCTGCCGAGGAGAATGCTAGTCACTGACAACTGTGATAACATTTTTGTGATGAGCATACTTCTTTTCTAAGTGGAATGTCATCTGTAATACATCTCAAGTAGACTATCGAGCAGTCTTTCTGATGGCAACTGTTGTTGGTCACTTTAGAATTAGGCTGGGTTTAAGTACTGCAGCTACATTTCCCAGACTGAGGAATGTGAGCTGCTCCAAAGGGATACATGAAGGCAGTCCAGGCAGCCAAATTCCTTCAGCTAGCGTGGGGCCTGGGAGCCTTGGTTTCTGCTGCAGTTTCCAGTGGTGGTGTCCAAACAAACTAAATTTGGAAACACCTACTACTGAGAGCTGATCCTCTGCCCAGCCCCTGCTTACCATTTAATAGGAAGAAATAAACATAGAGGAGGCAGAACATACATTATTTTTTCCATAACTAAGAGCTTTTGGAATCGCTTCAGGTAATTCCTCCCACCTCCCCCCGCCAGTTAATGGTATTTGAGTGGGCTATTTGGCACGGGGAGGAACTTCACTTTCAGAGGGAGCTGCGCAAATGATTTGGGCCACATCCTCAGCATTTTACCGATCAATGCATATAACAGAAGAAACCTTGTAAGCGAGTTTGGTTCTCCTCTAATTGTTACCATTTGCATTAAAGGATCACCTAGAGATTTGTAGTGCTCTAAAATATAGGATCCTTCTCTCTTGCCAGGTAGCCCAAGGTTATGGAAGTCTTGCAATAAAAGCCTTCGGTTTCCTGATGGGGTTGAGATGTAGTTAATAAGGCGGTTGCTGATGGTTTTCGACACCATGCTCAGCATGCTGATATCCTTTACTGAAAAAGCAAAACCCAGTATACTTGTAAATATTTACTGCAAGAAAAATGCTGATCACTAGTCAATAACTTTATCTTACTTCAAAAATAGGCCAAGAAATAAGATTTACAAATAAAATGAAATTTAATTATCATTTATCTCCTTTGCCAACAAACTGTAGTAATTAGAAAAGAACAGATCTAAGGAATAATTTTCACACATAATAGGCAAAACCCACTTCAAATAGTTTGTAGTTATCATGTAAGTTTTGGTCATTTGGTTCTTCATACATAAAAGCTGAAAATTCAGAGAATAAGTCACGTAAAATGACTTCAACTAGATAAAAGTGAAAACATTTTAAATAATAATGCCTTTTTGTAAATGGAAAACTTTTGTGGTAGTTTTCAGATATTGGAAGTAATACCTTTTCTTATCAGATTCTCACCTGAAAGATAATTCAATACCATTTGAAAGATCTCTAACGGAAGTGTTTGAAAATAGCCAAGTGCTGACAGAGATTGGGAATCTCTCCCCAAGACGTTGCAGCACTGTCTGGAGCGACGGTTACTGCGTCTGTATTTCTGGTTTGGAATCAGGGTGTAGCTGCTCCCTGCAGTGGACGTCATTGTTCCCTTAGTCCCATAAATTTAACCTGGAGAGAAAATATGAAAGTCCTATTTTCAGAGGAGGAAAATACTATACCCAAAACTAGGCTAAGAGGAAATCACTCCATTTTGGACACCACGATGGAGTGTGAAAATCTTGCCATATGCTCAGGATAATTTTTTGTTTGAATTTAGTGCAATGACATGCGATTTACTAAATTATTTTCTAATTCTGTGTCTTGGAGAATGAAGTATTCCGCTGATCTTAGAGGAGGAAAAAAAAAAGCACTAGGGGACGTCATAAAGCTAGGAAAATAGTTCTAAAAGGAAACTCTTGAGGAAGTATATGCAATGGTACCAGCTACAGTAATTAACATTCTTTCTACCTTGTTACACTAATTATTCAACAGAGTATGAAAAAGTTAGAGAGATGTTATTGAAATTATTGTCATGTTACTTGATGTTTTTAGAGTGATAACTACTTATACGTATGCTTGTGTATGACCAAAAAAAAGATGAACAGTAACAAAGCGATAGTTCAAACCATTTTTTCTTGCAGCATTTAGGTTGATTTCATATAATGACTATATGTGTGATACACAAAGAAATGATATAGTATTGCTATGTGAAAAAATTCCATGAGCCAGGCTCTCCCAAAATCATGAGGGTCTGAACAGCAATGAGCTTTAAAAATATCAGTAAATATGTTCTTTTGATTTGCCTTCTGGCTTCTGAGTCTCTAGAATAGGTACGTTTCACATTGTCAGGCAACAACGAGGGTTAGTGACTCACTACCTCTTAAAAATATTTTTTTTAAACTGAGATTTTTCACACTATTTCTTGATTCGAGCAGCTGAGGCTTCAGGGAAATTGCCAGAGAATGAGTGTTGCAGTATAATTACAAGAGCTGGCAGCACTGGTAGTAGCATAACTGGAACCCGTCCAAGCTGCAGTGCAACATCCCAGTCACCATCAGTGGGAAATGCACTCAGAGAATAGACCTCATTGTTTCAAAGATTAAAAATTTACAAAAATTACAGAAAACAAGTTCCAAACATCCTTCATATTTATTACGAAAGCACGCAAGCCAGACCTCTCTAATATGCCACTGAGCAAAATTACCACATCCACAATGGAAGCACTGTTCGTACTGACAACTGGAAGAATATGGGGCATTTCATAAAAAGTGTTACAAACGGGTTTGGCTGACTTGTGCTTGCGTGCTGGATAGAGTTTGCATTGTACATTTAAGGAAGTTATACTTCACTGGAAGTATTTTTAATTTAAGTATGGTATAATTCTAGCTAACTAAAGAAGCCGATAGTTTAAACTTTCACAAGGCTCATGAGCAAACATAACTGCTCCTAAAATTAGTGTTTCATTAGGCTTTTATGCTGCTCAGGCAGGAGACAGAAAATTGAGGTAACACCTTTAAGAACAATCAAGAAACCACCTATAGATCAACACACAGTTATACGAAAAAGTGTTTATCTTCTACAAGCAAAGAAAGCAAAGTCTGAAATCAGTGGAAATGTTATACACGCAACTGTGGATGCAAGGCAAATTCCTTGTGTACAATACACAAAGCAGCTCCACTCCCTTTTTTTTAAACAGGGCACCACTAAACCTTGTTCAAGACAGGCTAAATCTGATACATATTTCTGATTCATACTTTAGAAATAAAGTTGCAATCTTATGATATGTTCTTTTCCCCCCTCAGACCCCTTGCTGTCTTTAGCAGGACTGTACTCTAAGGATTTGTGGCATCTTTAAGTGTTTTTTGAAGATCTTACCTTAGGTCTGCAATTGTGTTACATGGAAGAAAAAAATACTTTGCCATAACGGAGGTTTTCAGAAGTACTCAGCCCATTCCAGTCTGTTTCTGTTCAATCTGATTGAAGTTGAATTGACTACTACTATTTTAATTTAGAGCAGAGCTAGATAAAATTAATGTAAATAAAAATGAGTACAAACATTGAGTTTCAAAGCCAAAGCTTAGAGACTACTGAAAGCTCCCATTTGCTTCCTCTTTGACTTAATGTGGTTTTTATTTCTTAGGGAGTTCAGCCAGAGCAAGGCAATGGTCTGTGCATCTCCATCTGCTGCTGGGATACCACTTGTTTAGAGAACTGCTTAATCCAGACTGGAAATTGAAAGGTAAATGTTAAATATTTAACAAGCTAAACTCATAATATTAGCCAATAAGGGTCATCTTATTTGTTGCTATAAGCTAATTTGTTTACAAGGCAGAAAACATCAACTTTCAACCCCATTCAAATGTTTCTTGTCCTTAAGCAGTCGCTAAACTCCTGCTAATGGATGCACTTCTGTCCTGATATTTCTCTGAGCCCCCTGTTAGCATTTGGCAAACATTTCTTGCAAAAGGTTGTTTACTTTGGAGATTGGTTTGGAACGTTTCAGTTTCCCTGCCTCCTCACAAAGAGCATAAAATGAATCGCTTCAAATATTAACTCGACGGGGGGTGGTGGTGGTGGTGGTGCTTTTTTTTTCTTCCTTTTAAATTTTCTCTTTTTCCTTGTCAGCGCTAATAAAAATGTACTTCAGGTGAGGGATGTCAAACCTTAAAGCACCGAGCGCAGCCATGGAGTTAACGTTAGTACTTTTTACCTCCGGGCCTACACTGACAATTTACAAAAAACATATTTTTATTTATGCTAAAGGCTCTACATCAAATTGGTAGTACAAACCAGTCCCGTAAGCATCTAAATTAGTGACTAAGCGTGAGTAGAAAGCACAGCTCAGGGAATCCTGACCCTGCTGTTGGAATTTTTATTGTGAGGGAGGGCTGGCTCTGCTCAGCCCTGGGAGGTGGAGGGAAAATGCCAGCACCTGCTTTTATTTCCCTCAGTTTGCTCCTCAGACTGCAGTATTTGCTGGAGTGAGTTGTATTTGGCCTTTTACCTGCACTTTTGGGTTGGATTTAGCTGGGTTATGACAGACCTTTAGGCCAAACAACCAGCCAGGCCGCGTTCCCCTCAGCCCTCCGCAGCCCCTCTCCCCCGCAGCCCGCCAAAATTCAGGCAAAGGGGCTGAAATCGGGGTCCTGTGCCCCCAAACCTACACGCAGTTAATAGAGAAGGTCTTGCAGATGATGCCTACTTACAGACAACGCTTTATAAGCAATGTTTTACCTCAGGAAAAATCCCTTCCTACAAACACCCCCCAGCTGGGGTGCCCACTGGGCTGCCTGAGGGAACAGCAGAGGAGTGGGGGGCTGTGGGGTGAGCAGACCCCGCTGAGCACCATACCCCGTGTCCCAGGGTGTGTGTGAAGAAAAATATATTATTTTTATTATTATTATTGATTTATTTTTTTTTTTAAAGCATGGTTTCAGTCAAGCGTCACTGCCTACTGGGGTTAACGGGGGGGTCTGAGCATGCTAAGTATAATTGTATATAAGTATCTATGGTATATACCGCAGGCAGGTGCACACAGGCAGGCACGCCTGTGTTTGTGCACTTCAGTCGGCAGCAGAAATGTTTGCAAACTTGGAAAAAAAAAAAAAGTTCAGCTTCAGGGCGGTGGTTGTCAATGGGGCCGACGGCAGTCACCTGCGTGTTGGAGGGAAGAAATCGCTACAGGCAACACAAGTGTTTTGTTCCAGTAGTGCGTCATTAGTATTATTAATAATTCCTCCCCTCCCCGTGGGGTTTTGTGGTAATTTGTTTGTAACGGTGATTTTCCCGCCTTTTCGCCCGCTGCCCCTTGCAGCGCGGAGTGGGAGGGCGGGAAGCCGCGGCCTCGCGCGCGGGGCTTTCCCGCCCTCCTGTCCCCGCCCTCCTGTTGAATATTTAATAAGGCTCCGCCCCGCCCTCCTGGGCGGAGAGCCTCTTCCTGCCTGTCACGGCCCTGCCCCCTCATGAATAATTAACGCCGCCGGGCGTTGGGCCTCCATTTCGGGGTGAGGCGCGGCGCGGCCCTGGCGGTGGGTGGCGGCTGGCAGCCGCCTCCTGGCCGGGCCATGTCGGCTCTCGGGGCTGCCAGGCTCGGGGTGGTCCCCCCTGGCCCGCCCCGGGGGGGTGTGGGTGGCTGGTGCGGGGGTGTAAGGTGCCGTGGGGCCTGTGTGCGGGTCCTGGTGTGGGGTACTGCAAGGAGCATCGCTGCGGGTCCTCAGTAGGGCTTCTTCTTCATCCCCCCCAGTAGGGATTCTTCTCCCCTCCCCCCTTCCCCAGTAGGGCTTCTACTCCCACCCCACCCCCTTCGCCAGTAGGGCTTCTACTCCCACCCCACCCCTTTCCCCAGTAGGGATTCTTCTCCCACCACCACCACCCACCTCAGTAGGGATTCTTCT
>JAVJGI010000045.1:4195993-4226718 GCA_035590275.1 Ibycter americanus | reverse complement strand
CCAACATAGGGCTGCTTCTCCCCCTGTCCCTCAGCAGGGCTTCTCCCTCCCCCTTAGTAGGGCTTCTCCCCCTCAGTAGGTCTGTGCCATGACCAGCTCTCTGTGCCACCTTCCTGCCTCGTAGCGCAGCCCCCGCACCCAGCAGAGTGGAGACCAGGCCCACCCAGCTCCATCTTCAACCTGCTGAGGGAAAACATCACCCCAAGCAACGCTGCCAGGCCCCGGCGTGCGCTAACGTCAGAGCAGAAGTTTGCTGCGTGCCTCTCGCACCGTGATGCTGTGGGACAAGCTCACGCAGGACCGTGAAGCCTGCGTGTGTATTACGGTGCGGTGGAAAGATGTCACGACACCAAGTCAGCATACCGTGACACATGTCTTGGAGCAAAGCTGTAGCACTGTAAAACAAAAATGTGCCACAATACACAGCTGCAACCATTGTTAGCAGAGGCTGTACTACAAGGAGTAGTTACTAATCGCCGTGCAGCTGTTACACACTATTGCATTATACTGTAAAATTGCGTTGTTTGTGGTGCTGCAATCTCGGGGAAAACCACGGCAAGCTGCCATTCTTTGTTAGAGCAGTAAACAGTTTGTATTCCCTCACAAACTGTTTTTTAAAATAACTTTCTTTTTACAAATTCGGCTTCTGAAGTAGATGACTATAAATAACCAGTTCTCCTGGGGTTAGTAACAACCTCTCAGGAGAGGTTTTCTTGCTGCTCCAAAGGCAGCTCCCATACGATGGCAGCAGAGGGCTGCAGCTGGTTTAAAGGACTTTTCCCCAGTGTTTTTTTTTCCTCCCCAAAGGCAGTTATTTGTTTTCGTTTATTTTGTTTTTTCTGGAACTTTATTGAAGGAAGAACTTAGTGAAACTGAAATAGAAACAAAACAAAAATCAACCCCGAATATAATGATGTGGCATCATCTGATAACTGCTGCTTAAATTAATGACAATGAGAGTGGCAATGCCTTGATGATGTAACCATGATTGTAGTATTTTTGCTGAAAAGGTGAATTAGAAAAGTGTGCAAAAATAATGTGCCTCCAAGGCATTTCTGCGTAGTCTGATTATTCAGTTGAGCAGCACCAGCTAGGTAGAGCCTAAAGACTTTACATTGTCCCGGTTTCTTTTTCCATCTGGGAAAAAGTGCCTGGCTGAATGAATATCTCTTCATGCAATTGCATTCTGCCTCTGTAAACCCTTCAGTAATTCTGTCACACACAGTAAGGTATCATTCTCCTCACCCCATCGCCGTTTTAGAATCATAGAATCGTTTTGGTTGGAAAAGACCTTGGAGATCATCAAGTCCAACTATTAACCCAGCACTGCCCAAGTCCATCACTAAACCATTGAGCTCAGCTCCGTGTCCATGTGGTTTTTAAACACCTCCAGGGATGGTGACTCCACCAGCACCCTGGGCAGCCGGTGCCAGGGCTTGAGCCCCCTTCCTGTGAAGAGATTTTTCCTAAAAGTTTTGAGGGTTTGCACCTCTGTGTTCCACCACAGAAGAGTTGCATTTCAGGAATGCCGGAGTAAAGAATGTCAGACTGCCCTACTTGTTTATTTACACCAATATTAGTGTGTCTAGTAGTTCCCAGATACCACTGCCTGTGGGAAGGATATAATAAAATGGGATATATATGGAGTATCCTCCTCCTGGTGCAGCTTTCTGAAGCCTGACAGTGGTTTGTTTCCTGAGTCTGAAGCTACATCCAGGCTCCCGTGTTTAATATGCAGTGGTGGACCTATATAAATACGTCTAACTACGTAGTGATTGGCATAATTAACACTAGCAACAGTGACACCGAGTTCCGCAATTTAATTGTATTGTGGGGTAAAAGTATTATCTTGTGTTTGTTTTAAATTGGTTGAATGAGTCGCAGTGGAATTTTTTTTTTTGGTTTATTTGTTTATTTCATTTGTGGCCTGGTAATCTAGTCAATGTTTGTAAACCGTTTTGAGATGACGGGATGAAAGCTAATAAGGAAAAAAGTACGATTGAGTTATAAACTATGGTGATGGCTCTGCTAGAGTGCTAACTGCTTATTCTATGCATGAGTGGCTTTGCCTTGTGTACCCGATTTATCTTTGCCCTGCCTACGCGGAACGTGTGAGCAACATTAAGTAACTTGGGTAAAAATATCAGTTCTGGCTCTGGTGTCTGCTATTGTCAAGTAGCAGAAACAGGGGCAACATTTAAATGACAAGAGTGGGACTGTGATGGAGTCAGCTTTTCAAATACCTGGGGTTTAGACGGCAGACAGTTGCTAGTGGAATTTTTCCAAAGAGTCCAAGCACACGAGGCGTCTTGAACCCACAGGCAGCTGGAAGGTAGCCATAAAGTCACTGAAGCAGTATTTAAGCCTGTCGTTGAATTCCTCTGCAATGGCTTTGTAGGCAAGCTATAAATCCTTTGTGCTATTAAAACAGCACAGTTTTCAGTTGTTATTTCATTAATCACATGCACGATTTTCAGGAAAAAAACACTGGAGAGCCGTGCAATAGGAAGCAGCACCTGTATTTAAATGTAGAACTGGGTGCAGATGGGAAATAAGAGCAGTTAGATAGGAATATGTTAACATAAAAGCGAGGAAACTTCTGTGCTTCGGGGTGAGGAGCTGGAGAAGCCCCTGGAGGCCCCGTCCAGCCCGGATGATTCCAGGGTCAGGGAAGGCGCTCTGCAATCTGTCATGCCTGGACAAATTGCATCTGGTTTTGCAAGGGAAGGATTGTGTCTCGCTCCCCTCCATCCTGCTCATGTGCTTACTGTGTTTTCAACTCCGAGGACAGGAGGTGTGTGCCAAGCCAGTGTGTTCAGCCTCCCAAAACTGGCCTTATATATTATTTAAGGTGTTCTTTTTATCTTTATTTTAGAATACGTGCTTTTCACATCTTCAGATCTTCCCTACCACCCCAAGGGCTAGATGTAAGTAACCAGAAAGCTATTGAGCAACAGGCAGAAAGCTGGCGTTCTTCTGCGGTTTCTTGAATCGAGCTGGGGCATAAAAACAAAACACAAAATGTGGTGGGAGTCGAAAGAGAATGCTGGAAGAATTGCACCACTAGGACCAGCGCTAATAAGAACAGCATCTCGTGCACTATAAACATTACAAAATGGAAATAATAATAATAATAATAAACCGCAGAAGAAAGGCATAACGCTTCCAAGTTTTGTGTCACTTCATACGCACTCATAGGCAGTAAAATTTCTTCAGTACTTACTCTGTTTAAATCAAATTTTTCCTCATTTGCCAAATGTTTATTCTCTCCTGAGGTTTCATTGAAACTCTGAAATGTTATTAAGGAGCTTAGAAGCAGCCTTTCATTTATTCTCGAAGAAAGCAGTTTAAGGCTTGTTACAAAATGATAAAAGTATATAATTAGTGGGGGCTTGTTGACTCATCCAGCACAGGCTCTGCTATGCGTTGTGCAAGGATATGGAGCGAATTAAGGCGCTGTATCATCCTTCTTAATGAATTCTCAGGACAAATTCACCATGCCTTTCTTGGCTGGCATTTCTATTTAAGGACTGCTGACAGAGTGTGGAAGGGCTGATGAATGGCAGAGGGCTAAGAAGGGGCAGGAATGTATACATCCAATGTCCTGACCCAGACCTTGGAAAGGCTTTGATCTACCGAGAAGCTGATCAGAATTTTGATAACGCAAAGTCAAATTTTATTTTTATTTTGCTTGCGGAACTGTGCAGCGATATGGATGAGACGTAGCTGGAGGAATTAAAAGAAAAAAAAAGAAGAGAATGGAAGATTTAACAAAAGATAGGTAAACGGGAAGAAAGCAAGAGAGAATTATTTAATGCGTTCCATGCCCTGAAGGACTGAGGTTACTACATGGCCTGGCTGCTCTGATCCTCACTGCAGTTCTGAGATGCTGCATCATCCACGTCCTCACTGCAACGTCAAACCGAAGTGGCATCCTGTTGAACCTTAGGGCTGCAGGGAGCCATGGCAGGATCTTCACCAGCACACTGAATTTCCAAATGTCTTCGTTTCTCTTGGGATCGTAAGTGTCTTGTTTTGGGGCACGTGGGGCAGAAGCAGATTTAATGCCAGGATTTGCCATTTTCTCCTTGCCTCTTCCACCTCCTTTTGGACAGTGATCATGGCTGGGACAAATTAACAATGCTCTGTGCCTTTCAACCGAGGATCTTAAAATACTTCGCGTGCATTAAATCAGAGAGCTGTGTAGCGTGCCCTGTGGAGGAGGTAAGCCCTATCTAAACACGCTGAAGCAGGGGGAGCTGAGGGACTTCTTCAAGGTTGTTTGAAAGATACCGGAGGCAGAATCCAGAGCCCTGGCTCTTCCTTCCTGCCTCAGATGATGGTACTAAACATCTGGGGGGAGAAAATGCAAGACTGAAAGAGGCAAGGCAAGGAAGCGGGTGGATGAGGTGGATGCAAAGGTGGTACAGGTTCGTGCCCTGTGTATATTGCTCATCCTTCAGCAGATATTAAAGGTTTACCTCGCATCAGTTGTTCCTCTGCAGTTGCCAAATCCTAGCGGAGGATCTGGCCTCTAGGTTTTCCAGTCTGCTCCTTCCTTACAAATATTACTTATATTTTTCCTGTCTTCAGCTTTTCTCCATCTTCCAGTTTCGCAGAAGAAATAGAGACCAGCACAAATAAAGAAGTGGATTACTAAGAATTCATTAGCATCTCAAATCAAGTTCCTCTGGTTTTCTGAAGAGCCGAGCGAACCTGTCAGAGTGTAACTGGTGCTCTTCCTTTCTGCTTCTTTTTAAGATGCAATGTTCAGCCCTAAACAGATGGGAACCTGTCAGCACAACGTGGAGATAATTACCCGTTTGAGCCATGGGAAGCTTCATAGCAGATAGGAAGTTATTGCAGCCAATACCACTCTGCTTTATGATCTTATCGGTTTTCTCAGGCTGAGCATATTGGTAGGCCCTATTATTCCTTTGAAGAAACACCAAGAAAAACCTTGTTTCCGTTGCAAACTCTCTTCAAAGCTGTGGAGCAACTCCACAGAAGCCAAGGCGTCTGTCCTGTCTGGGGAGGGAAAATAATCGAGCCTGCAACAGAGGCATAGAAATACCAAGAAAGCGCAGCAAAAAGGGAGCATAAATGTTAAAAACCTTAACCTGATGATTGCTTCAAGCATCTGTCTTACTCTTCACTGCTGCGTCTTGAGCAGTCCCGTGTTCCCAGTGCCAAAGCTTGTGGCATGGGCTGTTTCTTGGATATTCACCCACAAACTTGTGCATCTCTTGCTGTCAGACACCCCCAGGCATCACTCACTTGCTTTGCCATCAGCAGGAGCTATCATAGATCTTCATCTCTTTGTGGACAGTCAGGCACTTGAAGCTATCCCCACCTCCGTCAGCTAGAGAGGGTGAAGGAGTGAAAAAATTCTCACCCTGGGTTTTCTTATTATTCTGCAGGTCTGTAGGCTGGCAGAGTTAAAAATCCTTCTGCAGCGAAGCAGAGTCATGGAAATAACCCTCAAGAGCAGGCACCAGGAAGCCTGTAGGTACTTGCATGCAGCTTGTCGCAGAGCATGAAACCCACTATTATTCTTAGAAGAACAACAAACCTGCTCTTTTCAGTACTTAAAAAAACCCCACAAACCCAAATATAAAATGCTTTTTTTTATCTTTATCACAGCAACCCTGAAATTTTATTAGTTATGTATTTTGTGCAGAGGAAAAGGGCTTTACATGCATTCTGCCAGCACATGCTGAAGATTTATCAGGTTTTAAAAAAAGTAACAAAACCACCTGCCAGTTTTTATAACTTTAGTTCAAATTGAGGAGGGGACCAACAAAATTTAGCTCAGTTTTCCTGAGGAAAAGGAAAATTGCTGCCTGCTCTGACCTACTTGCTGAACAACCAGGGTTTGTTGTGTAAAAAGGAAAAGAAAAATAAACCCCAGCCTTTGGAAAATTTTCAGCATGTGAATTGGGTTCACAGGTTCTTCCTCATCCTTTTGTAATGAGAAAACTGTGGGAGGAGATGAAGGTTATTGCAGAGATCCTCTCGTGGTAGCTGAATGGAAATGTGCAGGTGTGTTCTGCTTCCTTAGATCCAGCCTGTTAGCTGAGCCTTTTTTGGGAGCTGTGCTGGTAATTATCGCACTACATGATGCCACCCTCTAATCTTCCCCTATCTGCCGTTCAGGAGAGTGAAGTGGAGCTTCTGATAGTAATTTGCGGTGGCAGAAACATCACTTGAGCCGTTTGAAACCCGGCTGGCAGAAGCCAGTGTTGCAGGGTGGAAAGTACCTCTGCAGGGGTTGGTGAGGCAGGCAACTGGGGGCTGTGTGTGGTGGTGGCATCATCCCTGCAATTTTAGCATAGCCTTCGGATTAGTAATTTCATAATTCGGTCTGATTAAGGGATTGAAAAGAAGAGCTAAGTTTTCTATGGAACTACCTGCCTGAAATACCGATCGCCCTTGCTGCAGGCACCAGCTGAATTTTGTCCTGGCAAGCACCCAGCAAGTTGATCCGCAGATCGTACAGATGTTTTAAGGCAGCATTTTAGCTCTTTGTGGAGCCCTGGTGATGGGGAGGCAGATGCAACCTCCTGGGAGAGGTGGATGAGCAGCCACTAAGGCAAATAGCTGGTGTGTCAGACAGAGAAGGGTGTGTGAAAATACAGTTCCCTTTGCTGAATGCAACAACAAAAAAAATCTGTTTCGCACATCCATGGGCCAGAAATATATTTTATACATACTAATAAAATTGTGTCAGGAAGATAATAAAACCCCCAACATGATAGTCAGCTTCATGGCTTCCCCAAAACCTGTTCTAGAATTTCTATGAGCCCCACTTTGGGCGAGTGCTGCTGCCCACCACCCCAGCCGTGGCGAGTGTGAGCTTTATGTATTCTGGTTAGACAGGTTGGCTACAGCAGCACCCGTTCCTCACCTCTAAAGCTGACTCAAGATTTCTAAATTCTTTTAGCGAGCGTAAGAGATGGAAAAAACCTGCTTCTGAGATGGACATGTGTATGATGCTTGCAGTCACCTCAGCAAGTAATTCCACCCCGCCCTGAAAACACCTCTCCCCTGAGCATCTGTAAGTATCTTACGAATATCAGCAAATTTACAATTTGTTTGTGAGAAAGGACATTATTCCCATCCTCCCCTAGAAAAGGTGAGGCACCCCAAGGCATAAAGACATTTAATATACAACCAGGCGAGGACTTCAGGAGCCCCGATTCCCTGCTCCCAGTCGTAACGAAAACTTAATTCCACTGCACTTGTAAAGTGCAGATTCGGAGCTGTGCATCTATTTGAGATTTTATTCCACCACCCACAGGCCCTTTTGTAGCAATCTGCTCCCGACTTGCTTTCAGTGCTATTAATTATGGTTCAGCATGCTGTTGTACCTGAGGTTGCATTTCCAGGGTACTAACCCTTGTTTATTTGCATAATGGCTAAGGTATTTTTCCCCGTTTCTGAGATGTTGTTTGGTATGAAAACGATTTGTTGACAGCTATTAACATTTTTTCTTATTTGTATATTATGAAGTATTTGCTCATATATGTGTGTGTGTATATATATGGAATATATATATCTCTATTCTAATTATATATCTGCTACTTCTCCACTTAGAAAAATAGAACAAGGCATCGGGACAGCAGAATTCTTTTAAAATATTTAAATTCACTCATGGTTTGTATTGTATCACCACAGTTTCTTCCAACCTGGAAAAGACTCCTGGGGAAGAGGGGATGATGTGAAGGGCTTGGAAAAGTGAAAGGGAAAATGAGAAGAAGCAGGTATATTACTTATTTTTCTAATACTGCAACATAGTTGTAGCCATTGAAAGGAGGTTAAAAAAAAAAGGGGTGGGTGTGTGTTCATTCCAGAAGGGCATAAGGGACAAAGTTATGCTTAGAAAATTATGCATTTAGATTCTCGAGCAGAATCAAGACCAAGAACAGTACATATACATGCTATGAAACAGCCCCAGGATGGGGAGTTTACGATTTAGATAGCCACAGGCAAAACACGGTGTGTTACTGTTCACATATTAAGATGAGTAGCTGAGATAGCAGGAGCTGCTTTTCCCATCGTAGGCTTGCATCTCCTGGACCACAGCCCATACCTTAACTACAGCTCCGTCCTGCCTCTGTGAACATCCATCTACCTCGGCGTGTCTCTAACGAGGCTCACACTTACCTCTTGTAGGGGATGAGAAGCAGGACTGAATTGCTGCAATTTCTGTGCTGCCTTGGATGTTTCTGCGTGATACAGCAGCATGCAAGGTAAGCGCACGGAAAGGGTTATGGGCTATGTTCTTATCAGCTACTCAAGGTGTAACACTGATGGAAGAAGTGCTATCAAAGCTCCCACAGGAATCAGTCTATTGATACCGTAGATAACTGCAAGATGGGCCTTTTCCTGCAGTTCATCATCTCCTTTCAGTTACTGCCTGTTGCCCATTTGTTCATACTTTTACTGTACAATAGCAAAGGAAGCCTAAAAGTGGAGGTGCTAACCCCGAGGTCTCAGATAATGACCTTTAAAGTGATTTATATTTTTAAAATAATTTGGTGCTAATGCAGAGATCAAATCACTAAACCTGAATACTGTCAAAAAGTCAAACGGCCAAGCAAACTTCATTGTTCAAGCTGAGAAGGCTAGGGGAAAAAAAATAATTTAAGCTGAGCAGAATATAATGAGAAGAAAATTATAGTCTTAATTCAAACCTCAATTACATTAGTTTTTATCCTAGATATGTCCTGGGAACAGCTCCTGATAATGATGTGTTATTACTAAGACAGAAAAGGATGCCTTAAAAAAAAATTCTTGTATTCTTATAGTCAGTTAAAAGAATACAAGATGAAAATAATTCCCATCTTGCTTAGAAGTTCACATAACATGACCAATAATCCTTTGCATGTTTTATTTTGAAAACAAAGCAGTCCAAAAGGAGGATTTTTTTTTTTTAATATTAAGACTGTATTCCATGCAGATAATCCATAGTAAATACATTGCATTAAAAGACAGTTAAAGTGCCTTTAGTCCCTCAAAATAGTCCAACTGTGCTGTAAATTCAAGTATGTGGAAAGTAGGCCTTTAGTTAGTAAGAGAATATTTTTTGATCTGAGTCCTGCTCCTATGGATGTCAAGAATAGGGGGCGGGAGGGTGGTTAGCCCCCAACTTTCATAGGAGCAGAACCAACTTCTCGCTGGTCTCTGATAAACCCTGTGCTGTGTTTTCCCAACTGCTGAACGCAGATGAGCGGCCAAGCAGCAGATACGTGATGTCATTTTTCTGCCCGATGACAGGCAGCTGCCTTATGCCCGAATGACGTGCTCAGCAGTTGCCACAAACTGCCAAGGCACGATGCTTGGAAAGACAAATGAGGAGCCGCAGCAGTTTGTGTTTTGCATCTTCTTTTAACCAGCTGAGCAACGGACTGAGCACAGCTAACAGCCCCAGCCCATTTTATAGCTATAAAATACACAGGTCGATATACACGTGTACATTATGCAGTCCGCTTTGAAGCAAGCCCAAATGCTGGGTTCATCAGAATCCAGAGGAAAAACTCAGGATGTAGCTAGAGAAGCCACATGATTAAAAGCAAAATCAAATTCTTTTTACGTCATAGTCACCATCATCATGTTCTTGTTTCAGCACTCGAGACTAGCAAGATTAACCGGCATCTTGAAGTCAGAGTTTGATAGAAAAGGACTATCGATCCTGATGCGTTTGACGTGGTGCAGCCAGCATTACACTCGCACCCAGACTCTCCTCTTCGACCTTATTGCTGATGGTAAAGACATTTTTCTCTTTCTTCTAGACATCGGCAACATTACCATTGGGCTTCCCAGAACTGAACAGACAACCTCTTCCACTACAATGCCACGTCCAAAGAATATTCAGAAAAGATTGCTTCCTGCTGACTCGCGAGCTTCCCAGATGTGAACTTCAAGCGCCCAGAGCCAAACCTCACGTCAAAAGGTAGGACAGAGTATTTTTCTTCTCCTCCTTGCAACACAGCATAAAAGTGCCTTGCTTCTCCAAGCTGGGCAGTGGGAGATGCTGGTCAGATCCAAACCTTCAGCTCAGCGCACACACATGACTATGGGCAGTAACTTCTCCACCTGCTCTAAGACCTTGTAGAGATCATGAATTGGAGCTGTTAAAAGCTCTACCTGACCATACCCCAAACCATATTCCTCAGTACAAGCTGGACCAAACACCTGGTGCACAGCTACAGAATAGCCTGGTTTGTTTTGTTTCTTTCCTTAGTGGGGGGCAAAAAAAAAAAAAAAAAAGAAAAAAGCCTTTTTTACTCCAGACACTCAGAACTTGGCATCTTCCCTAAAGTATAGGTGTTTTACATATCTCAGCCATTTCTGTGCAGTGGCACTTGGATGTTGTTATTCTCCACCTGAGTATCTGATCCTCTTTGAATCCTCTACTGATCCTGGCTGCAATAATACACCAGTGATTTATACAGCTCAATTGCACACTATTTAAAGCCTGCCTTCTTTGAAATTCGCAGCATTTCAGAACTCTTGGACGTTACCTAGCATTTGTAAGGGTGGTGGGGGAAGAGGAGTACTCAAAATCCTGCTGTTACTGTGTATGCATGTTCAGAAAACAGTAAAAACAAGGCCATTATTTGAAGAGAGTTAATTCCAGAGAAAATTCCTTACCAACTCATAACTATATCAAAGGAGATCAGATCCTGGGCAAAAACTAGATGACAGCATCCTTTTGAATTCTTTCTAGTTCAGGGAAACGGGGTAAAAAAACACCCTTCCAGTTGAAAGCTTTATTTGGAAATAAAGTTTCTCTTCAAAATAAGTCTAAAGAGAGACTGTCTGGGCCATAACAACTTGGCACGACTCAGTCTGACTTACCCTGTTTGAGCATTTTGGTGCCTTTCTGCCATAAAATGCAGCAAAAGTCTCCCTAGTGGCTATGTATGAGAAAGTATAATCTGGGGTCTAAATGCCACAAAGCATCCATATTTATCTTTAATGGCTATATAAATTCAGCAGATGAGAAGGAAAACATTAATTAGACAGACCCTGCCTTTGGCAGTAATCACCAGCAGTGACAGCTGAACCAGCCAGTGCATAAAATATGCACCAAACATGATTATCAGAATAAATAACTGAGGATCAAGAGAAAATTAAAAAAAAAAAAAAAAAAAAAAAAAGAGAGAAAAAGTCCCCTACAACCAACACCTTTTTTGGTGGAGGGAAGAAAATTTTGCCTTACACTGGACTTTGGACTCTCTCTTTTTTTATACAGGCTTTCCTCAGTTTAGGGCCAAATCCTGTGGAAGTAGGGTAGATATATCTGCAGATTATCTTGAATTCTGATTGCATAGGAGGAGTAGAAAACCCTGAGAGGTCTAGCATTGAAACCCTTAATTAGGGTCAGATTCTGGAATCATAGGTACAAATCCAGACCAGGGGCTTCTCACAGACATAATAAAATAAAAAAATACAAAAAATTCCACTGACTTTCGCAGGCTCTAAAAACTATGATGTTAACCAGGTGATTTTTCAGATTTTCAATGGTGTGGCCTTCACTCCTTATTTATGGGACATGCCCATGAATGAGCTTGGATTTACTTCAGGATTTAGCCCATGGGAGGACACTGCTTTTGCTAGCGCTCTGTCCCCATTTTTGTCCATCCAGACCTACTCTGTTCCTGCTGGATTAGCAGCCGTGACACTAGGACATATTTTGAAGGAATCTAAGATTTTTTTTTTTCCCCCACACACTGTCTCCTTTAGAGAAAGGGTCATAATTAGTAATTCAGCAAACTAACTAGATGCCAAAAAGTGCATCAAAGCCATTGGCTCACAAAGAGCCTCAAGGTGAATCCTCTGCAGGGTTTTGCCCTTAAAATGGATCAGGTTTCCCTTTCTCTGGAGCAGGAGGCAGAAGCTGTTGCTTTGAAAGGAGAGGAGGGCAGGGAGTTGAAGCCAGGGTGGTGGAAGACCAGCTACAGGATGAAAAGACAAGGGCTCAAGGTTTCTCAGCCACGGAGACAGAATTAAATGTCACCTGCCCCAAAAGAAGGTGAAGGGGAGAGGGGAGAAAGGGACAGAGCTGGGGAAGAGGGGATGGAGAGCCAACCTTACCTCTCCTGGGCCACCAGCAGCATCTACCCCCAACTACCCAGCCTCTCCGTGGAGAGTGGCAGAGGCAACCCGCCCGACTTTCCTGAGTGCAGGCAGAGCCAGCGTGCAGCAAAAAGCATCGATTTTGCTGTCCCCCAGAGCCTGCTGCTTGAGGCAACCACGTATTTTGCCCATACCGAGATTTGCCCCTGCTTTGCTGCCCCTGTTGAGACTCCTGGCGGAGGAGGGAAGAGGTCAGCCACACATAGTGGGAGGAAAAAACCCAATCACAAAACAAAACCCCCCCCCACCAAGCTAAAAAACGGACTGCACTTTTTTTCTACCGCCACATCCAGGGCTTCAGTGCCAGGCTGCAGGCAGAGTCCAATGTCACAACTGACTGCCACCGCTGCAGGCTCTGCTGTCCCGTGAGGAATCCAGGGAAGTCCAGCCCCACTTCGCCCTGACTCACTCTTTTCAAATACTCCATTGGGTCTTTTTCCTCCACTTGCTGTTTCTTTTCCAAGAGGGGAAAGACTTTGCAATAGAATAACAGACGACTCCAACACTTGAGACATGGGAGGTTTGAGGTGCAGGGGGAGAAGCGCTCAGCACTGTTCTGCTTCGACAAAGCCTTCCTTCTCCTGGCTGGCCGGCTCTACCTCCGAGTACGTTGCATGGTTGGTGTGATTTCGGAATTTCATGGCAGGCCAGTGATGTGGCCTTCGCTGTGGATGGAAACAAAGACCCATCAGAAGCTACGACAGAGCCTTTCACACTAAGCCTGTAGGGAAATTGAAAACCCGGCCCTGAAATAAAAACAATGCTGTCTTTGTGAAACGTTGACTTTTTCTTAATAAAACAAAAAAATTAAAAATCGCTTTATGCTTAAAAAATTTCATTACAATGCTTCGATCTCACTGAGCTGACCCACTAGCAAGGTTAAAATGGGGAGCAGTGAGGAAGTAGAAACTTTAGGTGAAATGTCACATCAACCTCAGAACAAGGACAGCCTGTGCCCAGGGTAGCAGCCGAGGATGGCCACAGGCTTCCTGCGCGACCACACACACGTCAGCTCTGTGTCTCCCCTCTATCTGCAAAGCAGGGACATCCGATTGCCCCTTCTCAGCCGGGTGTAGATAAATGCATCAAACGTTGCCAAGTGCTCAGGTACTAAACTGGTAGAGGCCGTGTAGATCAATTCTCTGAAGCCTGTCTCTGCAAACAGGACAGATGGAGGAAAGACAAGCGCTCTAGGAAAAAGCCAGGGAGTGATAAGGAAAGGGTGAGGGCTTAGTGTTGCTCACTCCCTCCGCAGCAGCTCCTGTGCCAGGATTCAGCCCACTTCTGACTGCCTCGGGATCCTACACCAAGCGGTCTTCTAGCTTTTAACAGCAGATGGAGATTGCTGGACCCCCTATCTTTCCGAGAATTAAAATCTTCCATTTAGAGCATTCTCACCACCACTTACACAGTAGCTGATGGCATCACATCTATCAGTAAAGTCTGACAATTTTAGTCAACAAAATCCAGCTGGGCAATTCAAAAGGCAGCGATCTCAATTATGCCATAGCTCCAACTGAGCCCTCCAACCAGGCTGCGTGGCGACGGCTCATGCAAGCAGGTGGAAGAGTCTAACGTTGCACAGGGGCAAAAAAAAAAAAAAGGCGATGTGTGAAAGGGAGCATGTGAAAGGGAGCAAAATAAAACAGCGTGGGAGGGAGAGAGCCTAAGTTTAAAACATCATCAGCTGGAGGTTGGGAGATTAGCTGTGCCTGTAGGACCATGAAAAGAAATTCGGATATGAACCCTACCAGAGTTTCCCTCTTCTCTTTGCTCCCCACTCTTCTCTAGCAGGTTAGGATTTGTGTGGATAGCACAGGAAGAGAAAACCAGCCCAGGATAAGGCTCTCCGCTCACCTCAATGAAGAACAGGGCAGCGTTGGAGGTGGGGTGGCTGTTGATGTAAATTCCAGCAAGGATTATAGCTGCAATGAGCAACACGGCCAGAACGATCCCCACGATAGTACCTGTGTGAATCGGGGCGCCTGCTTTCTTGGAAGGCAGGCTGCTTCCCACACCTGCAAAAAAAGGATTCTGTTGAGTCTCAAACTGTGTTGAGACCTCGGTAAAAGAAAGGACAGAAAAGCAAAGCAAGGTGAGACCCTCCAGAGCTCTGCACGTACGACTAAGCAACTCAGCCTGCTACTGTCTGGCTCCACAAGAAGGGAAGATGCACCAGCGAGCTGTCTGAGCTCCAGCATTCCTTTCAGATGATAGCAGTAGCTGGTTTGAAAGAAGATTAAACCACCGCCATGCAGTAACCCCCTCTCCAATCCATATTCTTTATATATTGGCTGCTCACTCTGATAGAAAGCCATTAGCCATATGCTGAGTGGGGTCCTCAGTGTGTCTTACCCACAGCCCTCCAGCTTGCCCTCGGTCCTCGGCTATGAATATGCAATTGCACAGAGCTACGGAGGGTGGATGTGGCATATATTAACAGTGACATTACCAGCCATTTGGGGAGCAGTTTGGCTGAAACTGGGAAGATCATGCATTTCAAAGGCTCCATGCCTGCAAAGGAACTGATCCTGCACCCAGTTTAGCCAGTTTAGCTTCCCTGAGCTGCTTTCAGGTACAAGGGATCGTGGTTTGCATGCGGCCACGGTTTGACCGCAGTTCTTGCAAACCTGACATCAGGTGAAGAGGGCTCGGCTCCTTCCCATACCTTGGAATTAGTAAGAGCATTACTGGCAACAGTTTGGTTCCCTGCCCTCGGGGATGACGCACAGACTTGGACTGAGAAAAGATTCAGGGGAACAGAGATGAAAAAGGCAGAGCTGGGCTAAGGATGGTTTTTATGTTTGGATTTTACACTGCTCTTTGTCACAGCTGGGGAAATTCAAAAGAAAAAAGGACTTTGTGTCTATGCAAAAAACTGCAAAGAAAGGGAATTACACAGAAAGAGGAAACTCATCATCTTAGTTTGCACAGCAGGACTACGTGGGAAAAGTAGACAAACAGCGTCAGGGTAAAGCAGATTGGTCCCGACTCACTTTTCACTATCTGAAATGGTATTAATCAGGGTAAGGATAATAGGAGCCTTATCTTGATTACATCCTTCCAATCTCGGTTTCACCTGTCCACCCTGCTGACTGATCGCAACTCCCCGGTGCATTTGATTTCAGTGTAACATGTTTTCGCTTGGAACAACTGTAAGCTGGCAAGAGTGAAGATTAAGGGCTTACCTTCGCTTCCTGCATACTGATTGAGCTTCGTATCATCTAAAAAAAGAAAACAAAGGTAAAAAAGTAAAGTTAGGAGCCTTCTATGATATTCTGCATGCTTCCCACCCACTTTTGTTCCTCTGTAATGGGACCGCTGACAGAATGCACATCTTTGCACAGCACTCAGGTGGCCGGTGACAGTTTTAAACCTCTTGAGTTTGGCAGAAGAGGAAGGCACACAGAAAAAAACAGTGAAAGCATGTGGCTTATGGTTAGTTGTCTTCCTTCGCAAAGGTGGCACCTGGAGCACAAACACCTGAGGAAACTGGTCATTAAAGGTGCTCAGCGTGCAAGGCTGAACAATTGGGGAATGCTGGATGGGGCCCCAGGCCCGGTGGGTGTCTGTGTTCAGACTATTGCATTTGCAGCAATACGCCGCTAATACATCCCGAATCAATCGATGGGTGTAACGCTGTAATGTCTTCCACAGGAGCCCAAAATCCAGTTCCATTCTTCACCTCATTCCGGAAGAGCCAAGACATATCATACAAGGCTTTATGTCCTGATGGTCTCCACATCACCAACCTCGCGAGTCCAGCCGAAATCCTGATCCAGGATTCTTACTGCTTGGCTCACACGTTTGCTAGCTGCAGCGCTGACGCATGACCAGCGAGTCAGACACATTCACAAACATCTCCATGAGATCCAGCGAGCAGGGCTGGCTGGGGAGGCTGCAGAGGGGTGGGTCCACTCCTTTGCTTCGCTCGTTCCTTCGCTGTGCTTCTCCAGATAAAAGTTCGCTGCCTGATGCAGCTGGCTGTTTGTTTCCTTCCAAGATTACAAATTAACTTCATGCTTGACTATGTCACAGAAAGCCTCTTGTTCTTTTTCCAAGAATTGGCGATGAGTTGGAAAATAATCTCAGTGGTGGTGTTACACTCCCCCTTCCTTTAATTGCTCCTTTCAAAGTCAACTCTGTCAGGCAGGCGCTCCGTTCCTCCCCCCCAACTCCTTCCCATTGCTGAAGGACAATTACTAATGTTCCTTTCTATTTATTCTAATTAGCAGTTTGCGTTAGGGACTATTAAGCAGCAAAATTGAAGTGATACCTGCCGCTAGGATCTGAGGAGTCGGCCCTGTGTTAATGGGATTATCAAGCTTTAGAACATGGGTGTCTCGAGGGAAACTCGGGTTCTTATGTGGAGCTTTCCTATGCTGGAACGAACACCGTTCCCGAGCAGAGGGCAATCACCAGCCTATGCTGTATTATTGCCAGTCTGAGAGCGCTGGCAGCCCCGAGCCACCAGCTAAGACCAGGCACATTAAAAGCATGAGCCTCGATGTACAGTATTAACCTCTGTTATGATGCTGGGGAGTCTGTCCACCAGGGACTAGTTGCTTGTTGACCTTCACAGACGCGTATGAAGGCTGTGATGCAACTGTAAAACTCTTCCCACCGGAGGGTTTCATCTCTCCCCTGGCCACATCACTCCCAGTCCCACCTCTTCGGCTGCCCTTCCTTCTCCTTTCCACTCCCTCCTGTCCTCAGCCCTGCCCTTGCACTTCAAAGATGGGTTTGTTATTGTATTTATTTGGATATGAATTGGCTTTATGAGGCATCAGAGTGAAAGACCTCTCCAGGGATAAGCGCCGAGGATGGGGTGTCCCTGCCACAGCTGCTCCCCCCACCTGCCCCTACCTTCTGTAGTGAGGCTGTCAATGAAGAGCGAGGACGTGGAGGTGGTGACATCCTCATCCAGCGGTGAGAAAGAGCTGTCAGGAGGTGCTGAATAGTAGTTGCCTTCTGCTAAATCCTCGCAGGTCTTCTCATCTGACTGGAAAGAAAAAAGAGAACAGCTATTTTCCTAGCTCTCTTGAAGCAAGAGTGCCAGGGAGCCAGTGGTGAGGGCTGCGCTTCCCAGGCTTTGGGCTACCGAGCCCTTGGGGTTCAAACCCGGAGTGGAAGCAGGGGACATGGTCCAGAAGTACCAGAGGGAAGTATGTGGGGGGGTGACCTGGAGGTTGGAGAAGAGGAGGAAAAGTTTGGGAACCACTTAAGTAGGACAAATGACAATGATCTGGCAAGGTCCTGCAGTCTGACCTCCTTGCATCGCTGGCTAACCTTACATAGGTCCTGTGACCTCCTCTTCCCTCACTCAACCCTCTCGATTAACAGGGAACAAAGCTGAGTTTTCAGTGGGGAAAGGAAAAAAACCAAAAACCAACAAAAAAACCCACCCAAAGCAGAAACAGATGTTTCATTAGAACTGATCTTTCTGAGACAAAGAAACTAGTTCATCCAATGTGGAGATAATTGTGCTAACAAGGACAAAAAATATCACAAGGGCTAATTTCTTCATGCTTAAGAGTGAGTAAGAGTCATGCTTCAGAAGGTGAAGAAAAAAATATCCCAGTGTACTCAAACTGCACCATTTGCTAACTTAGGGAGGTCTCTGCACCTTTACTGAATATCCAGCACCGACCAACACAGAAACAAGACCCCAGTAAGGCACATGCTGGGTTAGATGGACCATCCTTTAACCATTCCAGTACAGACATCCTCTGTTAAGTGGATCAGTGGCCCTGCTATAATGGGAAAGGGATTATCTAAAGGGATACTCAGCCTGTTCCAGAACAGCACGGGTCAAGCGGAGCTGAGCATGAATTTTCAGAGCTGGGATATGGCCACTGTTGTTTTCTGCAGATCAGAATCCCTCCTAAGGACCTAAGGGCAGTGATTCTTCTCTCAGTCTCACCTGGCCACAGCCATAGGACAGCCACTCCTCACGGTACCGGTCAAAGCCACTGGAACATCTGCGGAGAGAAGCAGCATTAACCCGTGGCAGATGAATTCCTGACGGACACAGCGATAATAATGCTTATTTGCCCGCTCTGTGTGGGTGGCATTGTTAGTGATTTCTAAGCTGCCTACAAGTCCCAGATGCTGCCCCGATGGGCGCTGCGTACAGACGCTTGGATAAACAAGTATCTGAGGACTGGAAAGATTATATACAAGTTGGTCTCCAAAGACATGGGGTTTCCAGTACAGCTGTGCTGGAAGGACCCAAATGTTCCTCTTCACCGAGGAGAAAAAGGGTCAACACCACTTCTCCAAGGGAAACAGAGAAGCGGAGAAATAGGAAAAATATATAGACTGAGTTTGAATTTCCATCCCCTGGACTCTGTGCCAGGGCAAGGCCGTGATCTTCGCGAGGGGTTTTTTTTCCAGCAACATCTGCACAGGAAAAACACATTAAAGAAATTACAAATGACATCAGGAAAACACCAGCTAGAGAAATCTCTGCAGAAACAGAGGGAATGAAATAGCACTCTGACCTTTGGAAAGTCTCTGGGGGTACCAAAATGTGAATCAGGGGTTCAGCTCATATCAGCCCTAATTTACTCAACTACCAACCAGTAAAAAAAAGAGGAAAAGCCACAAAAACCTGCAAGTCCTGTTGAGTCACTGAGATCTTTGCTGAAAGTACAGTTCCTGTAACAATTATGGGCTCAGCAAAAGCAAAAATACAAACTCCACTGTCCAGACAAGAGCTAAGAGGACTCTGGGGTACATCCGAAGTCTAGCTCAGTGATCTAAAGTTCAAAGCCTGGAAGCCACCCTACCAAGTTCCTTGGGAAAGATCATGTTGGCTTTGCAAAACCAACCTGGTTGAAAGCCAACGAGATAGCGGGAGCCTTGCCCTAGCTTGCGTTTTCCACCCCGCTTGCCGTTCGTACTTTCCATTTGTAACCTAAGCTCTGCAGGGCTGAGCTGCCGACACGCCGTTACGGCTGCGGGAAGCATGGCTTGTAGCCAACGCGTCAAGAAGTCACCCTACTATAAGCGATAAGAACAAACATTGAGCAACAGCAGCTTGGATTTTGGAAGATTGGGTTTGCAAACGCCGTGAATTTGGAATAAGCAGAATGATGAAGTCCTTGAACCTTGGGGTTTCAGCCCAAACAAGATCCAGACTAAGCCACTGTATCCCAGGTTTTGCTACCAAAGCCACATCTGGTTTCACGCATCTCTCTCAGCTGCGAGAACATAACATTCTCTGATCTGAAGCCACCACTGAGCAACTGTCATTGAAAAATGATGTTCCCCTGGCTCGGGTTGTATTCCAGCCCACTGAAAGGCAGCGAATCAACGCTGATTTATAGGGCCGCTTTGCTGATGTCTCGGGATCTTTCCCTGTCCCAGCTGTCCTGCTCATACCTTGCTGAAATCGCTGCGTGTAAGGAAAGGGTGCAAGTCTTGAGCGCAGCGAGAGAAGGGCTATAGGAAGGGGTGAAGGTGCCCTGCAAGCGATGCCGGGGCGAGCCAAGGCTGCCCTTGCAGCGGGCGGCTGGGGAAGGGGGCCAGCCAGCGTGCCTTCCTGGGAGAGCCGGGCATTTCCAAAGCACGGCTGTCCCCGTGCCACGTGTGAGGATCTGTGTTATTGGGCCCTCTCCCCTGCCACTAGCTCTAAATAAATATTTCAGCAAAATCTCATTAAAGTCTCTCATGCTCCTTATCGCGCTGCTTGAGCTGAAGGAGAGCACGGAGCAGGGCTGCTGCATGGCTGGGACTGCAGCGGGGCCAGCCTCGTCCCCCCGGTTCCTCCGTTTACCTCCAAAAAATCAGCAAGTGCCCCCCACCCTTGCTGTGTCTCATCCCTGACAAGCCCCCCCCCCGCCAAGCTGGGGGTGCTGAGGAGCGTCCCTGGCTCTGTGACCTACCTGCCATCCTTCAGACTGGAGCCTGTCCCAGCCTCCCTGCCCTGCCCTTCTGTCTGAAATCACAGCCTAAGTCAGGACACGTTTCCTCCGTCTTTAAGCTCACCGACCAAAACGTGAGTCACGCTTCTGGTCTCAGCTTCTTCCAGCTGCTGCATTGAAACATCAGGACCAAAAACCCCAGCCTTGGGAAATGTCTCCCTTCGGTGGCTCGTAACCAGAGCTCCGACCACCGCTTAACCACGGCTGCGAGGCTGAGCGCAGCACCCTCACTGAACCAAAAAGCAACAAAAAACCAAAGCCAGCAAAAAAAGGAAAAAAATAATAACAATAATAATAAAAAACAAACCAGCACCACTGATACAGGCATCAGACCTGGAGTTGCACTTGCTCTCCCAGCAATAGAAACATTAGCAAGAGAAGAGGTGGGAAGGAAACTCATCGCAGCTACCTCTGCAGGACATGACACCAGCTGCAGTTGAAGGTCAGCTCTGAGGTCACACACATTTCACAGCTCTGATGCTGGAGACAAGCTGTAAAAGAGAGAGAAGAGACGTGCCAGCGATACGCCAGCATCTGCACAGGCAGGAGGGAGCATCTGCTGAGAGCTGGTGGCACGGGTAGAGCCAGAGCATCAAGGGATGAGTCTCTAAGCCAACCTCTCTCTGCCACGGACCTGCAGGACAAGTCAGCACCGTTCCAGCAGGAGAGGACTCCCCATCCATCTGTAAACATCTTCCCATTCTGCTTAGCTGGGAATTAAAACAGACCTGAGGCTTATGCCATTTCTTATTCTACAGAGGGCATTTCTCAGAAGGAAGCAAGCAACACAAACGGGTTGAACCCTCTGTTGCGATGTCCGCACTAAGTAGTTCTGCAAGATTATCTCCACACCGGAGAAGACTAGCTGCTCGTAAAGTACCATCACTTGCTTGTCACCCTGTCTAGAAAAGATGGCCAAGAGGGCTTGTCTGCAAAAGAAGTCAAGTAAACCGGCAGTTTTAACAAGCCCCTCGGGAGTCCCTGACAGCCTGCGATGACAGAGCCGAGAGCCGATCCAGTCCTGTGAAATACCAAGCGATGAAGGCACAGCACCAGAGGTTCAGTCCTGCCCAAAAGGCAGCAGTATCCCCATCCCACCTGGGGTGCCTGGTGCACCTCCACCCTGACCCGGACACCCCATCCCTGGGCTCCCTGGTTGAGCAAACCCACCGCTGCTGCTGCCCCAGACCTGGGCTGCCCGCACTGCTCTGGGGGCCTCCAGTCCTGATCTCCTCCGCTCTCCCGAGCGGACTGCCACGTGGAGGACATGGACCTCTGTAGAAGAGGCAGAGGCTAACCCAGTTCATCCACTTCTGACCTGAATAAGGCTAAAAATTAAACCCCCAGAAGAAAAAGCGGAGTCTAGTTCTCTCCAGCTCTGTGGGTCCTCTGAAGATACTGCTCTCAGCTACCCTAGCTGCTGGGGAAAAACAAAATAGCAAGTCTTAAAGAGAAAAAATAGAATTATTGCAGAATGCTTATTTATGATCTGCTTTGCAGTAACCCTGCCTGCTGTTAAAATTGTCATAAAATACCCCGGGGAGACTGTTTAAATGCATAACCTTGGTATCTTCATGACAGATTTACTCTCCGCTCTGTATTTACGGACTGCATGATGACTTTCCCTTGTGCGCATGTGTCCTTGGATCCGAACACTAAAAATGTATCTATTTAACAGGATCTTTAAGAAATTTCAGCAGAGTGTGGAGGCGTAGAAAATGTCTTGTAGACAGACCTGAAGTGAACCAGTGTCCAGCAAAATAAGCTGCAGCTTATGGAGCAAAGAGGAGTTTCGGTGGCTGGACAGGTGGGAAATGCTGGAAATTTCAGTGCAGGAAATAAAGTACTGGGGTGAGAGGGGATCTACTGGTGAGCAACAAGAGCCATCGACACGGCTGCGCACGAGGACAGGTGCTGGCAGAGCAGCACGGAGCGCAGCACAGGACCACAGCACACAGCTCCCAGGGACATCGTGCCCGGCACCGCTGCTCTCACCGCTTGGCTGGGGAGCGCCGAGCGAATCGGTTCAGGTGGATCGCCTGCAGATCCCTCCTTTTATCAGCTTCCTCCATGCCAGCTGAGCTGTGCTGCATGCCGGGCTCCTGCCTCAGCTACAGAGCTGCCAGGCTGGCACGCATGTGGGATTTGCTGTTGCCTGAGCTTGACTCTGAGCTGATAAATCCAGAGAGGGCTGGATGTACAAGCGACAGCCACAGGCAGACCTTCTCACAACGGCAGAATGACTGGGGGACCCCAGCACAGGGGCGAGCTGTACTCCGGCCGCTAGCACACCCTCCCTCCCCAGCTCCGGCGCACAGGAGGATCCCAAACGTTGGGTGATGGGTGGCAGCACCCTTCCAGCACCCACTGAACCTGCCTCCTCCAGCCTCGCCTTCCCCCTTCGGCTGTAAATTGGAGGCTGGTGTAGTCGCTGGGTGAAACCACGGGAGGGGAACGCGTTCTGGGGCACCACGCCAGCCTGTCCGACTTACTGGGCAGTGGGGTGAACTCCACGGCTGACATATTGGTGATCCTGCTGGTGTCCAGTTCCACACGATGATACTCGTAGATGGTCCGACGGCGGGACTCTGAAACAGGGAGCCTTGGCTTTAGGCTGGGCGCAAACCCACCCTGCACACCCTTCCCCACCCCGCAATCCCAGTGGGAATCCCAGCGTGTGCGGGGAAAGCTGGGGCTGCTGCTGCCTCCCAGCTGAAAAGCAAAGGTGGCCCCAGGTCTTGGGGTCGGTCCTGTGGGGAAGGACAGCGTGCGGAGGCTGTCAGGCTGCAGGAGAAGCAAGGCAAGGGGTGCTGGTGGGGAGGAGGGATGTCAGGGCACTGATCTCCTCTTCCCCTGTTTTGCTACGAGGAGCTTGGAGCTCTCTGCCCCCCTCTCCCCAACCAGAGACTCCCGAGATGGATGCGGTCCAGTCCTGCATCGCTCTAAACAAACACCAAGCTGCACAACACATTGCTCGTCAGTGACTCACGGGGCTTCGAGCCTCCCCCGTGCACAGCGCTCGCCTGGAGCTCCCCCGGCGCCTTCCCCCATCTCCCCTCTGCCTCACTCCCTTCCTTCTCTTTCCCCTTCATCCTGGGGGCCAGAGGGGTCTTATCCTGGATGCAGGCTTCTCCCAGATTTTCTCCCAGCACCTGCCACTAATTCACGTGGCGACACCAGTCAAGATGCTTCCCTGGCATCACGCTTATCTGCGAGGATAATCAAACCTGTCCTTCCAGCACAGCTCTGCTCTGCTCTTGGAGACCAGCAGATGAGCGGGACAGAGTGCTCTCCCCTCCTATCCTTCCTCCCCTTCAAGCCTCGTTTCTTCACCTCGTTAGGTTTTTTTCATGCCTGGTTCTTGCATTTCTTCTCCCCTCACACCCCCGGGGCAGGCAGGAGGTAGAGGCAGGGGTCTGCAAGCCCACGGGGACGGAGGGCACCAGCCCGATGAGGGCAGGCTGGCGGGGTGGGGAGGGGAGGCACCATCCAGCCTGGCCGAGATTTTTACACAAACTGTTGTAAACGGGTAATAAATGAGGGCCAGATGGCAGGCTCCATAAATAACAAGGAAAAGCAACCGCGCCGGGTGCAGCGCGGGGAGGCAGGAGCGAGGTTGGGCTCCTCCTGACAAGAGGGGATGGGAGAGGCTGGAAGAGCCTTTTCGGCGAGCTCATCCCGTGCCTGCAGCACGTGGCACACATGGAATAAGCATGCAGACATGCGTGTAGCTGTCCCCATGTCCTGCCGACACAGGTGCAGGTCCCAGCCCTGCAGCACCCATGCCATGACACGCATTGAAGGGCAGTCCAGAGCAGCAGCGGTGCAGCTTGCAGGCTCCCCTAAACCCCCACGCCTATAGAAACGGGGCACAGAGCCCCCCCCTACAAGCCTCTCGTCCATCTGCAGTCTCATTTGCAATTGTTCTTCCCCTCCTCCTCATCAGCTGGAAATCAGGGAAGTGATAGCTTGGCTGCTCGCAGCGATTTTGAACACACTGGGCGAGAAGCACGAAGGCCTTTTGCCTGCAGCGCCTTGCCAAAGCACACAGTGTTTGTGAGCCGGGGCCACCCCAAGCGCAGAGCTGCGGCATGGTCTTGGCCATGGAGAGATGCTCCCCGAGGGGGATGCACCCCCAGAGGGATGCAGGACACAAAGGGCATCCCTGCAGCCAAGCCCTGTATCCCTCCTCACGCTCCCTTGCTCCCCATCGTGAATCCAAGCAGCGCATCCTCATGTCTGGAAGCACCCAAAGACGAGGACACCTCATCTCCTTCCTCATCTGTCCCTCTGCCAGCTGCGGTGCCAGGGGAGCCTCGGCATCCCTGCAGGATCAGCCGCCTCCTCACCCCAGCAGCCGCCTCCCCCAATTCCTCAAGCGCCGCGACTCACCAGGCACATCGGGAGATGGGTTGAGGATCATGAAGGCATCGGAGAGGCCAGCTTTCACAGGGTGCTGGGTGGCACTGATCTGCAGGACCGGCATGGGGATCTGCAGCCGGGGAGAGAGGACGTGATGGACCCTGCCCCAGGCTCCTGGTGCTGCTGTAGAAGTCTCCAGTGCTTTGGTGGCACTGGGAATGCCCAGACTCAGCGTGTGAACAGTTATAGCCCGAAATCTCCCCCCAGACCCACAGGGATCCCCCGCGGGGACCCTCCTGCCACGCCTGCCCCGGCAGAAACATCTCTCACCTCCTTGTACCCAAAGACGATTCTCCCGGTGCTGTGCAAGGCCGCCTGGAAGGTGAAGCTGCCCATGTCCTCCTTCCCCTGGAGATAGACCTTGTCCCACTGCACCACAAAAACCGTCCCTGGGGGCGAGACCAGAGGGGATCAGTCCCCCCCATCTCTCCTTGCGCCACATCTCCGCAGCCTGACAGGTTGAAGCTCCAAGCCAGCTCATCCCCAACCTCCAGCACTTTGTTCTGAGCAGATCCATGAACAAACCGCTGCCAAACATCCCCGCTGCCCCCACCCAAAGCCCCCGCCTCTGGGCGCTGAACAGTCCCTGCTGCCCTGGGTTCCCCTTCCCCACACCCTCACCTCGCTCCAGCCCCCCACTTTGCTCCAGCGAGCTGAGCTTTGCCCAGTTTCATGGGGAAGCAGCGGGCAACTGGGCTACCACCGCACACATGTGGCTTGCAGGGGTCGGGGGGGCGGCCAGAGCGGGGCTCACCGTTGTCCAGGTACTGGACGGTGGAGTTGCGGGAGTAGCTGGGGTTGAAGTTGGCCATGAGGGGTGCGACGTACTGCGTGGCCGTGAGCATGCGGTGGATGACGTCCCCCATGAAGATAAAACCTGAGGAGCAGAGGAAGGTGAAGCAGCGCACGCTCCCCTCCACCACCCCGGGATGCTCTCTCCCTCTTCCTGACCTCCCACCACCCTTGCTCCGGCTCACCCATCCCTTTTTTTTACCCCCAGCATCCCCTCCCAGGTCTCCCTCAAACGCCCCCCGCATCCCCTCAGCTGCTGCAAAAACCGAGGCACCAGCAGCACCCAACTCCCCGAGGACCAGCAGGGCAGGGGTTGGATTCGGGGTGCAGGGAGAAAGCTGGGAGAGCTGCAGCCCCTTCTCTGTCTCAGCTCCCTGGGGCTCAGGGATGTGGGGTGAGGTTAGAGCCAGCACCAGCGCCGTGTCCAGCCCCCCCACCCCAAGACCACCAACGCAGTGTGGATACCCCATCCCATGCCGACTCACCGCCTGTCGCGATCGTGACCTGTCGCAGGAGGTGGCCGTAGAAGGGGAAGTCAAAGGAGAGGACGATTCTCTGCGGGAGGGAGATGGGGTGAGAATCGTGCTCAGCCCTTGGAAAAACACCTGCTGGGAATGGGGGGGACACACGGGTCCGTGCCCACCAACACCGGCTCTGCCCTGGGCTGGGATAAGCTCCCGGGGCCGGGGTCTGGAGGGGTGGGAGAGGGATGGGAGCGGGGGGTCCTGTGGGTGCCCGGTCCCCATGGCTCATCCCCTTCAGCTCTGAACTGGGGCTGCAGGAGACCAAATGCTTCCCAACGCCCACCAGGCTGTCACGGGGACCCGGAGGGGATGCTGCTGCCCAGGGTGAGGTGCCACCATTGGAAAATCCCTGTGGGAAGAGGAGATGTGGGGGACACCCCAGGCTGCCAACAGCCCCGTGGGCTCACCGAGGCCTGCCGGTGCGTGTTGGAGAGGATCCCGTGGATCTTCACTTGGCTCCTGTTAGCCGCTGCCATGTCAACCCACAGCCCCCTCAGACGGGTGTCCCCCGGCCCGTAGATCCGTGACACGTAGTAGCTGTGGTTGTCCTCCTGCAGCCGGGGCGAGACAGGGGGACAGGGGACAGCATCACCCAGCTTGCTCCAGGGAGATGCGCACCCCCAGGCACGGCTCCGAGCAGCTGGGACCCAACCTCAGCACGAAGCAGCAACAAAACCAGCACAGAAACCCCCGTGCAAAGCCAACGAAGGGTGCTGAGCAGTTGGAGAAGGTACGGAGAAGACCCACGGGACCGATGGAGCACAGAGAGGATGGGCTGGCAGGCGAGAGAGAGATGTGACTCACACGAGACTTGAGCGAAGCAGATGCAACATTCCCAGGAGGAATATATCCCGCTCCAGAGCCAGGGGCTCGGAGTTACAGGCTAAAGTGACTGCTAGAAGCAAAGCAAACCACCGGAGACGTGGAAGCTCCGAAGAAACGATGACCCTTGGAACAGGCAGCCCGGGGAAAGTGGCCGAGCCGCTGCCACCAGCCGAGCGGGAGCGAGGGGCTGAGGATGGGGGACACGGTGCGGGGAGCGGGGCTGGGGGTGCTCTGCTGGGTGGCACCCCCGGAGCGTGGGATGGGGCATGGCTCCGCGTGAGCGACCACCCCCCCACCTTGCTATTCTCACCCAGAGCAAGGAGAGGGACCCCGGGCACCCCCCCAAGCCACCAGCAGCACCCCCGGGCTCCCCGCGTCCCCACCGGGGACCTGCACGTGTGGCTCTGCGGCAGCTCCCTGGGGACACCGGGAGCAGGCGATGTCCCGGGGTACAGCTCATGTCCTGGCCACACCGTCCCTCTCCGATGGGATTCGGCGTGTGGCCGGCTGGGGACACAGCTGGGGACACAGCTGGGAGCTGTTGCCTGTCAGGGGAGGCCGGTTCATGCCGGGGGGTGGGGGGACGAGAAGCATCTTAATTTTCCCTGGGAAAGCGCTGCTCCGTTGCTCCGTGCCAGCACCTGGCGTGCTGCCACGCTCGCCGCTTGTCCCCATCTGCTGCTCTTCTGCCGCTCAGCCCCCTCTGACCCCCAGCCCCCGCTCACCCCCAGCATCCTCCCTCCAGCCCCACTGCCTGTGGCTCCCCCCACCTTGGGTGACCCCGGGACCCACTCCCTGCGCGTGAACCCCAGTGCCAGAGGCAGGGAAGGAACCACCAGCCCAGGACTTCATGGGTTGGAGGGGGTAAAGAAGAGAAAGCCAAGCCCCCCCGCGTTGTACAGCCCCGTGCTATCCCCAGGGAGCTGCTGCAGGTCTGCGGGAGGCGTAAGGAATAAAATGCTGTTAGAAAAATCCTGCAACCTGTAATTTTTTTCTGCTTCAGGAAAGTTCAGGGAGAGCTGTCGCACTCCTCTGCCTCCTGTGTAAGCCCTGACTCCAGGGAAAGCTTTCCCAGCTCTTCCCTATGGCAATTACAGCCCTTTCTTGCCCAGAGGGACTGATGCAGCCCAGAGTCTTCTCTCCTCTATGGATGGGGAAACTGAGGCACAGGGAAGGCTGTGCCAGTACCTGCTGCACCCCAGCACCCACCTCCCCATGCAAAGGCTTTGGAAACCCCCTGGGATGCAGGGACAGGGCAGCACTGGGTGACAAATGACAAGACCTCCCGTGTCCTTGTCCCCACCGTGCCTTCCCGATGCATTCCAAATAAACCAGGGGGGAAATAAGCCGGGCCGGGAGCGCGGAGGAGCTGGCTGCCGAGCTCCTGACCTCATCGCTGACTCATTAGGATGTCCTAATCCGTCACCTTGCTTTGGTTACAACAGGAATTAAGAGCGGAAAGGTTTTGGACACACAAATAAGTGGGGGGTGCAGCCGCCATGGGGCAGAGCTCGGGGAGGGATGGAGGCGATGCCCGGCATCACACCCCTCTTCATCCTTCGGGTCCCGAGCTGCCCTGCTACGCCCCAAACCTGGAATTTTTTGGGGGTGGAGAGAGGGGAAGCCCCTCCAGACCACAGCTGCCTCAGCCCAAGGTAGGATCACACCTTCTGCAGGTTGGACGCGGCGAGATGCAGTGATGCGTGGAGGAGCAGCATCCCTGACCTTGAACGTGGCCCCACTCTTGGGGCGGACACTCCGATCCCCCCGACAGTGCCGAGCCCCTGGAAATTGCTGCCTTTTCCTCCTGGGAACCACAAGCACCATCACACACCCTCCCTGCGGCTCACCGGCATCTCCAAATGTGATTTTGGGCTGGTTTGGGGTTGTTTTTATTTTAAACGCTTCCACATCAGGGATTTTTCTGGCCTCTGGCCCCTCTCCATCCCCAATGACCAAGGAGCTCGAGCGGATCGGAAACCGCCACAGCTGCTCCTCCCCTGCACGCCGTGCACTAATGCCACCAAATCCACAACCAGCTGCCGGTAAAAACACCGGGACAGTCACCACCACCGGAGCATCCTCCACCAGAAAGCAGCCTCAGCCAGAGCCAGGCATCCCCCCGCATCCCGGAGACCTCAGAGCTGCCAAGGGAGGCCCCGCCACAAATAACCGGGAGCTAATTGAGGGCGGGTAATTAGGCACAGCCGGGATGTGAGAACCAAGTGAGATGTCCCAGGAGGTGACAGTGCTGCTACATCAGTTCATTAGCAACAGCGCAGGCTGCCACAGACCCCCCCTTTCCCACACAGCCCCCTCGCCCCGGCACGACCCCGATAACCTCGGCAGCATCGTCCCCGCCGCACACGTGGAATCGTGGCAAGCGAAGCATCCCTGGCAGGGCTGGCGGGCAAGGACGGCCGCAGGGCTCGGAGCGGTCCCCAGGGCACGGCCGCCTCTCGCTGGGCTGTAATTACCCACCGGTCTGCCGGGATCTGGCCCCATATATTAAATCAGAGCCAGCATCTCCACCAGCTCCCTGCCCAGCCTGGAAATAGCTCTCGGCGGTCAGGCGCTGGCCGCATCCTGCCTCGGGGCAGGCGAGGGGCAGCGGCGGGGACCCCGACTCACCACGATCCGTGTCTCGTTGGCCGGCAGCGTGTCGATGGCCAAGCTGCCCCCCACCAGGTCCTGGCTGATGTGGGTCCCCTCCGTCCCCGGTGAGGTCTCCCGAGCTCTCCGTCGCCCTTCGCCTGCTGCTGGGCTCCCGGGGGGGCGTCCTGGGGGGGCACAGGGATGGGTCAGTGGGGTCCCACACTGGATTGGCACCCACCTGTGGGCTGGGATCAACCCCCTCCCCCAGCAAAGCAGCTTTCTGCTTAGGTGACATGAGTTTGGGGGGGTCTCAGCCCTGATTAGCAGCATCACCGCAGTGATGGAGACGCAGGGAAGGGCTTCTCGGGTCAGGGGTGGCTGCAGGGTGCAGGGACGGGTGACAGACACCCACGGCCCGGGGAGGACAGCCGCGATGGAGGGGCGAAGGGGGGCAAAAACCACCTCCAACCCCCCCAGCTCAGCTCACAACGCCAGCGCATGGGGAGAAGCACGAGGTCCCGGAGATGAGAAAGACGTGGCTTCAGCACCAGGGCACCAGCGTGGCCGTGTCCTCGATGTCCCCAACCATCGGTCCCCTCCACCAGGCTGGTATGGGGCCTGGGTACCACGGCGGACTCCAAGCATCCATCTCCAAAAGCAACTTGTCCTTCATCCCACATCCCTCCCTGCCCAGCTCCAGCCCCAGGGAGTGGAGGCCAGAAACACGGCACAGCGTTGCTTGAGGAGGGGGGGTGGGGGGGGCCACGAAAAAGCCAGTTGGGACCAAATCTGCAAAGATTCATCACATTTCCCGGCAGCTCGGCACGGGCGGAGGCGGCGCGGACGGCACGGGCTCGCCCACGGGTAGGGACAGAGCCAGGACGTCTGTCCCCAACCAGCGGGACAGCGGGGCCACATGCTGCTCCCCTCACCCCTGGAGGGGGGGTGGGGGGGCTCCCACCTTCACCCCCCGGGAAAGGGAGCTAATTGCTGCCTAACGAGCTCCTGGGCCCCTCCTGAGCTGTCCCGTGGGGCAGCGTGTCCCCAGTGTGTCCAGGAGGGGAAACTGAGGCAGGGGGAGCAGGGCTGATGCAGCTGTCCCCCCCTGCAGATGGATGGGGAAAGGGGGGCTGCGGCTGGGGGTCACACTGCCCTGGGGGGCACTAGGGGGGGCCCAGCCCCTCGCCGCTGAGGACCCCCAGGGAGCAGAGCCTGTCCCACAGGCAGGGCTCTACCAAGCCCCCCCAAAAAGCTCCGGTGTCCTCCCCAAAATCTCACCGCACGGCTGCACCCACAGCCAGGCCAGCACGGGGTGGGGGGGGGAGAATCCTGGGTGGGGGCACCCCACTAACCCCACTCTGCCCCTGCGCTGCCCCACACGGCTGGGGGGGGGTCCGGGCACCCCACAGCACCAGTGCCCTCTGCATGGGGATGCTGAGGCAGGGGGGAGCGTGGGGCGAGGAGGGGGACCCCCACAGCAGGTCCCACACCACGG